>JAUZST010014637.1:0-63343 GCA_034779995.1 Parotocinclus haroldoi
CACACACACACACACACACACACACACACACACACACACACACACACACACACACACACACACACACACACACAGCCTTACAAACTGTAAAGCAGTGTTTTCCTCCCATTATTTATTTTATCTGTGCCTGTTGTACTATGGGTTTTTCACACCTTTCTCACCACTCTTCTCTTTCCTTCATCTCAAACCTCTTCATAACCCTGTTGTCATTTTCCCATTGTGTTCGCCCCGCCATCATCTTTTTGTCTCGTCTATCCACCACCTCTTTTCCTTCATTTTCTTTAGTTTCACTCTTTTTTTTTGCATTATCGTTATGACTGTTTTTTTTTAATGGAACATTGTCCCACCCATTGCCTCACTATCATCTCCAGCATTCCATTCTGCTCGCACATATCTGCCTGCTTCATTTCTTCACTTCTCAATCAGAAGACGGCCAGGTTTATGTGCACCTGCCTCTCTTCACTTTCCTTCCCTCCCACCTCTATCACACCTTTCAATGGGAGAGTGTCATAACTTGTAAGTTGGATTTTTCTAAGTCAGTGCTTTGCGCTTCCAGGCTAAAAGCAAGATAGTGCTTCAAATCTATATAGCAAAAGACTGGACATACCGGTACAGTATTTATAAAAAATAAAAAATATAAAAAATACTCTCTAAAATATTGTTTACCTGCCCACTTTGATTTTTTTCCACAATCAATGTTCTGCAATGTATAATAAATACCAGGACATCTTAGCATTTTCTTTTAGGTGAATGCAGTACAGTTCCCATTTTAGACTCTTTCAGACAGGTACTACACTTTCCTCTGCATTTAATACACGTGTTAGGATAACTTGCCAAAGTCAAATTAATTTATACAGTACTTTTTACAGTGGTACATTGTCTCAAAGCAGCTTTACAATATTATATTAAAAGGCCAATCCCAAATTGTGCAAGCCTAGGGTGAGGGTGACAAGGAAAAACTCCCCCCCAATGTAGGAGGAAGAGACCTTCGGAGGACCAAATCTCAAAGAGGGACCCATCCTCCTTGGGTGGTTTAGATGCTATCTGAAAAAGTAAAGTTTTGTATTAATAGTCAAATTAAGCAAATAATAACAACTGAATTAAGTAATGTTAAAGAATTGAGATATTGAGTCCCCAGCGAGGCACATCGTCTCCTGATAACTGAATTATAAAGGGAGTTACTGTACTCTGGTGGGACCCGGGCATGGCGAGATTGGTTTTTGTTCATGAAAAAGAGTGATGCTGAAGTGGAGGAACATGTGTGTGGTGCTTGAGCTGGTACCTGAACATCAGCATAGGGAGAAAAGAGAAAATGTAGTTATTTATTAGTTAGGCGCACAGAGCCTGTTATCAATCAAAGATGCTATGAGCATGACAGCATGAGACTCCAGCAGCATTAAATATAGCAGAATAGCAGGAGGAGAGAACCAGAGGAGAACCAGAATGTAACAGCCAAGAGGCAAGAGTCAACCTGAGCCATATGTCCCAGTCTAAATCTAACCGAAAGCCTGCATAATATGAATGCCTAGACTTAAAAATTTGGAGTGTCTGAACTAAAGTGGGGAGTTTATTCCATAGTTGGGGGGAGGGCAAGTTTGAGAAAGACTTTCCCCCTGTTGTGACTTTTTTATTCTAGGAACTAAAAGAAGTCCTGAACGTTGTGAACAATGTTAGACGAGCTGGATTGTGAGACTCTAAGAGTCGTCTCTCTGAAAGTGTCCTAGAGTGTGAGAGTGATTGTCTGTGTGCACGAGCTCTGCAATTTATTGACGCACTACTTTGGTTTTGTTCCCACCTTGCACATTCCAACTCCACACAGATGGAGTCATAGGTCAGGATTGAGCCAAGGATCTAAGAGGTGATATCTGGGTATCAATGCATGAAAGCATCACTCCTCTAATTGAATTTTGCTGTGTTACCGGGTAGATATGGGCCTGTTCCTGAATTGCACAGCTTTGTTATACCACAACCCTCAAGTGAAGAAGCAAATGGAAACTGTATTTTATGACTGTGTATTCTTAAGCTATAGTTCATTGTATGTTCTGGTTCTTTCACATACATCACTCGGGTGTGTTATGCAAAGCAGTGGGACAAGTGCGTACGTGTGCACAGCGTGGTAAATACATAGAGTATATGTAAAGTGTAATGCTGAAGAGCTCAATACTCCCTTGAGAGCTCCATCTGGGGACAAAAAACAGTGCAAACCAGTTTAACAGAAAATTCAATGCACCAATAGGATGGAGAAAGCGGGAGCTGAAATGAAATCAAGAGGAAAGTTATTTGATAAGGCATGTTTTTTCGTAGTGAAGAATTTCGCCATAAAACACACAGATGGACCCTTTCTATCTCCTGCTGCCATTGTGTGTCTTCTTCCCTCACTCACGAGCAATTTTCCTTGTCTTCATTCTCAGCTTAGCGCATAAGGGTCATATAAGGTATATTTAAGATCACTCACATCATGAACTTAACCAAGCAAATTCTATAAACTGGTTGTAGAATCTATTCCTACTGTTTACTCTTAGTCAGCTTGTGTGTGTGTGTGTGTGTGGTCTCTGAGGGCTTCATATGAAGAGGGCTGTTTCTCTGTTCTGCTCTGTAATAGACTGACAGTCTGGTGGAGGCTCACTGGGTTTTATTGCACATCATTAGAGGCTGATTGCTTATGGACTGTCATGGAATTCACATCTAATTGTTAGCATTTAAATTAATTGGTGGACAAGAGAAATGATGTGGGATTCCACTCCTCTCTTCTCATCTTTCTTAAAAGAAGCCCTCTATGTGGTACTGTAATCTGTGCTCCTAGTTTTTGGTGCTCCTAGTTCGCCTCTTTCCCCAGTTTGCTTCTTTAAACACACCCAATCACACCTATGCTGGCACAAACCTGTTTACAAAAGACTGGAAGCTCACAGTACCGTTGTCATCCTGTTCTGGACGGTGGAAATTGAAATTCAGCGGCTGTAGGAAACAGGTGCAGCCAGAAGGCCTCGTATTAACCATCTGGACTCCCTTGTGATGTCACTGTCAGCAAAACGCTCTTCTGCTGTCAATTAGTAGGAGAGGCAGAGAAAAGGGAATCTCTCTTTCCCTCTTACTTTTGCCTATCAGACACTATGTCTCTCATGCCTTCTCTCGTACACGATCAGCCTCTTGTTCTACAACATGTTTTACACCTTCTTCTTGCTCTCTTCATTCTTTTTCTCCAACACATCCACTCCCAACACATTTGCTCATTGATTATGCCATCATTGATTCCATGATTGCATGGAGTTACTCAACCACGGCTGGGTTGAGCATGTGTGTATTTCCTTAGTTTCTGTTTCACGGTTGGAGTTCAAATTCTGATCAGTTGCTTTATCAGGAAGCTGGATTCATTGTGCAATGGAGCTACACAATATGTTGTTTGTTAATCATTATTTGAATATTGGCCTTTTCATCCTTTTAAGCCTGCAATATCCAAATAAACACTTACATAAACCACATTTTATTGTCTTATGTGAGCATTATGACCAATCCCAGGGATAACAGATAGAGCTCTGCACGGGCCTGATAATTTGGTCCTGTGGTTGCGCTGTCCCGCAGGATTTTATTTTGCTCTTGTGCAACGCTGACTTGTTTGTTCTGTGCCTCAGCCGCACTTTTAAAGTTTCTCCCATTTCTCACATTCCGTACACTTACCAATGACAACTCAGATCTGCCTTTTTGTTTAGACCAGCTATGATTTTTTTTTTTCAACTTTTTATTTTTCACAGATGTGAATGTCTCACTGGATTCACATTCCACCATCATGTCAAGTAGGCGAGCCAAGTGTAACAGTTCAGCTTATCCAATTGTACGAGTAAAGTAATTGCCACAATTTTACACAATCGCTTTGGTTTAAAGTGTTTCGAAAGCACAGAGCACATGCCAGTTCTTATGGCAGTGCCCACACCCTGACTGACAACAAGATTTATAGGGAGCCAGTGATTATTTAAACAATCATTTGACATTAAAAAATATTGATTGTGAAAGAGGAAAAGGAATGACTTTTAAATGTAGTGATTGTTTTTTAGTGTTATGGGGTTATTTTACTGGATATCACCACAGTCTTTAGTCACAGTCTTTATTCCTGTTCTATGAACTCAGTGGAGATAATGAAGGGCCCTTGTTTTAGATATGTGTTCTGGATCAATCCAGCCAGTTGTTAACTTCCCCAGTGTGTTTCAATATACTGATTGTAATGTGTAGCAATATAATCGCAATATGCTATTATTGTTCATATTGAGCAATCCATATACTCTCTTACTTGTTGTAAAAATGTGTTCAGTTTATGCTGTTTGAATGTGAATTCGTGCGTGTATGTGTGTCTGAAAATTGACTGATGGTGTTTGGAACAGTTGCTGTTAGGAATGTGGAAGATGAACTTTATGGTCTGTTGTTTATTTTGGCTGGGACTGTTAAAATGTAACTGGTCCCTGTTTAAAAATCAACAACATTATACTGTTTGATGTAAAACTAAAACACACACACACACACACGCACACACACACACACACACACACACACACACATATATACATGTGTGTGTGTGTGTGTGTGTGTGTGTGTGTGTGTGTGCGTGCATATATATGTGTACACCTCTGTATATCATACACTGTAGTAACCTATTGGCACATGAATTAGTCCAAAGTCCAATAATAAAAGCCAAAAATAAAAGTCCAAAAATAAAAATAATAATATACAAAAATAAGGTGTAGGTGATTCACAGTAGCTCTGAAGCAAACACGTAAAGCTCTAAAAACTCACTGGTTACTTTAGAGTGGCTGACCTGCGCTTTGATCCCTCCAAATTTCTAGATGTATATAAGATTGTTCAAAGTGTCACTATGTCATCTAGGATATGCAAATATTAAAGTCCAATCGGCATGTGGTGGAAACTAAGCATAATGTTAAGTAACGGCTATGCAAATACAGTAATATCTTCTTCACTGACAACCTCATGTGGTTTCTCAGACACGTTCTGGTGCTCTTCAGTGTGTTTGGCCCGGGTGTACTACAGTGTATTATATGGCTCTTGCTTGCTGGCTGTTGACCTCTACTGCTTATAGTCCGTAATTTTTCAGTGTAATTCATTTTCACATTTCTCCCACCTCCCACTGTGGCGTAATCTATTTCAGCATGAAGTTCATTGTCCTTGATGGTGCAGAGACAAGCAAAGTACTTTACTTTCCTGATCCCTTAGGTTTTGCACAGAAGCACTTCTTGACTTACCCTTTTCATGTTGTTTTTATGTGTAGAAAGGTGTGCCTATTTGTACAGCTTTCACAACATGGAAAACAAACATCTGACAGTTCAGTTACAGCTGACATTTCAGGTTTGCAAGGGTTTTGTATACATAACATATCACATCATCATACACATTTACATTTGAAAGTTCTCATGCTCAATCCATGATCAAGTGTTGAGATAAAATTGCAGCAAAACTGGCCGGGAATTAACAGGTATTATTTTCAAAACACAACCTGTTAAATGGCTCAGTTGTAGCAGGTATTCAGTGGCTGTAGTTAAGAGTTGATAATGAACACATCATGATTTCAAATACTAGGAGTGTTTCAGCTGCGATACGATAGCTCATGTCCAGTGTATGCCTTACTTACAATTGCCAAGTGGGGCTCTGAATATGTATGTTTCCACTGGGATTGTTGGAAAGGTTCTACCCTGCTCTAGGGCTTTCTGGACCTTCAGTCTCCTTTAGCCTCAGCACAGTGAAAGGCCAAGTGTGTCACTCTTAGGTTTAGCTTGTCTCTCCTGACAATCTCTTTCTCTCTCTCTTTCTCTCTCTCTCTGTATCTCTCATGATAGCCCCAGGGTATTCCCGCTTTTCTGGAAGTCTCACCCCCACCTTCCTACCCATGAGCCCCCTAGATCACCATGGAAACACTAGTGTTCTCTATGGGCAGCACAGATTCTACAACACTTCAAAAGGTGTGTGAAACTCATTCCAACCTACTTTTGACACTCTGATAATTATCATTAATATAAACATTGTTTGGGTTATGAATTATAACGGAGTATAACCTGAGGTTTTATCTCTTTGTTGTCTTTCCCCCTCTATTCTCTATCCTAAGACTTCTATATCAGGAGTCTTTCATCGCAACCCCACCTTCTATCCACCAGTCACACCCTCCCACCACTGAGTCGGACTGCCCATAGCCAGCCCCTGGGCTCCTGTAGCCGGGAACGGGAGCCTGGAGGAGGGGCCACCCAGAAATTCTCGAAAGAGTCAGATATAGGAGAGCGGGGTACAACGGTGGGTGGAAAAGAGAAGGAGAAATCCAAACAAGAGGTGAAGGAACGTCAGTTTTATGACCCACCTTCACCAGCCCCCCTCCATCACCAGCACCTCCATTCCCACCATCATTCTCAGCTCCACCAGGTAGGGCCAGAGGTGGATGTCAGACACAAAGATGACCCAAAGCACCTGAGCACCTGTCTTCTTAGTACAAAGCCCCATAATGGCCAGGGACATCCAGGGACAGCAGTCAGGGGCTCGTCCTTGCCAAGCTGTGTGGGACCAGGAAACCTAAGTTTAGGTAATGTTCAGAAGGGAGGCGGAGGTACTATATGTTGCAAAGACGTGAGTGGAGAGATGCGAATCAGTGAACCTTCATCAGACTGCTTACGGCACGGTGCCATGTTAGGTCACACCCATTCAGTGCCCTACGCTATGCCCCCTCCTCTTGGCCTGGGCTCAGCAGTTGGAGGAACATGGCCACACCCTATTCACCCCCACCATCATCACCCACATCCAGACATATACTGCCCTCCTGCCTCACTAACCCTGTCTTCTGCTCAGGATAAGAGCCTAACCCCAGGAGCTGGCAGGGACCGCAGAGTCACAGGGCCCACGTTTGTTCCCTCAGTAGGGCCTCTTGGGGACAAGAGCAGTGGATCATTCCAACTAGGTAACTCTCCCTGTCAAAGGGTTGGTGGAGGGCTGGTTTTAGAAGGAGGCGAATCAGTAGGAAAGACCAAAGTTTCAGAAAAGAACAGCAATGAAGGCAGAGCAGTTCCTCCTCTAGCACCTCCACTCCCAAATCCTAATAACAGTCAGAAAAAGTCTTCACATCATCAACAGCAGCATCATGTGTATAATAAATCGGACAAGGGTCCAGACTGGTCTCTAGGCACTAGTCCACATTTCCCACAGCAGGAACAGCACAGTCATGACCAGAAATCTCGTTCCAATCTCCCAACTCACTCATACAGTCTAGAAGCCACTGAAAATTCATCTGGGACTGATACTTATCAGCCCTCTTTACCCCAGGGAGCCAAAGACAGCTGCCAGGAAAAGTCTAGCACTTATGCCAGCACTTCACCTTTTCAGGGCTGTTCTCACATAGATTCCCCGAATAGGGTTCTGTCCAAAAGTAAGGCTGATGGAGAAAGTGGGTCTACATTCCACCAGGACGGCCTGAAGATAGCTAGAGTACACCATCACCAGCATAGCAACAAGATCGGAATCCATGGACAGGATCCAGAACAGGATTCATGCAGCAGTTCTCAAGACAAGCGAAAGCCAGAGGTGGAAATGACAGCTCAGGTCTTCACTGGGAATCAGACAAGTTCTTGGGAAGCGGGCAGGCATCTTTCTCAAACCGAAGATGAAAGATGTAAGATCACTTCTTTTGGAACCGGTGACCAGGGGCTTCACACCTCATTCCCTGGCCACCAACAGCCTTCAATAGGTCCTCAGCGGCCAGAGAACAGTGCCATAAAAAACCTGATGAAATACAGCAGCCAGCAACCACACCTGCTCACACAGAGGAGCCCATTTGGGGGCCTTGGTAGCCTCAAGCAGGGTATAGCACATGGAGACAAGAATGACAGAAGTGAGAGGAATAGCGGGGGAGCAATCTGTGCCCAACAGGAGAGCAAGCAAACCCTGCCTTCTAGAAGGGCCTCATCTTCTGGGGAGAGTGAGCGCTCAGAGCGGGCAGGCCGGGATTCAGGGGAGGGGGAAGGGGAGGTGCGACAGCCCCCTGTGGGCATTGCTGTAGCAGTTGCCAGGCAGAGAGAGCCACTGTGTCACCCACCAGACAGGCATGCCACCCACAGCCGCCACGGCAGAGTGCTGCCCAGCATGAAGGGTAAGCCACCAGCAGGATGCTTTGAGTGTGTATGCATGTGCCGATGTACTATGCATGTGTTTGTCCATTTGAGCTCGTAAGACAAGCATCATTTTACAGATTAGTAGTGATGGCTGCGAAGGTTTGGAAGACACACGTGCATAGGAAAATGTGTGATTACAGGAACGATCTCCAATTAGTCATTTTGGTTGCTAAATCGCATAATCAGTTATGTGCAAATTAGTCCTGACATTTCGGAAGTTTACCATGCCAGATTGGGTGTTTTAGTAATTTTCGTGCCAGTTTAAGTTTTCACTGCACTCAGGTCAGCAAGACTTTTTGTAATGCTGCTGCATCTTTTACTTAAATTTGATATTTAATAAAGAAGTGGCGCAAAGTTTGGTGTCCCATTTGGCAAATGTATCCTTAGGTTTTATTGTATATCTACGCAGTTGTTTGTACTGAATTCCTGTCCGGAATTATTCCCACAGGGATTGGGCGCTTGGAGGACGACAGGAAGAATCTGTCTGAGGAGCAGCTGTCTCTACCCCCACTGGACAGAGAAAGAGAACTCCTTCTCAGGTTTGGTATACACCTTATTTTTACTACAAGAACAAATTGTAAAGCTTTCAAGTACATAAAAAGTTACCATCAATCAGTATGCAAAGCTGTCCAATATTCTTTTTGTCATATTTAACATTCACTGAATATTTGTCATACTTGCCCAATTTAGGGAAAACAAGGATCTAGTTGAGTTTGCCAGGATTCACCCTTCCAGCAGTTGCCATGGGGATCTGAGCTCTCACCTCATAGTGCCAGGCGGGAGCCAACTAGGAACTGATCCTTCTGTGCATAGTCACCCAGCACATCACCACTGGATGACTCGTACAGGAAGTCCCTCCCTTTGGATTGGACACTCATACGGTAATCTTTAGCAGATTCTAATTATTTAATGGTTCTGACATATGATCACTGACACTGATCACATTAGTTTCCATACTCTAATGGTCAGAACCACTAAATGATCACCTCAGATCAGGTCCTCTTTGGGTGGTGGATCATTCTCAGGGATTCTGCAGTGACACTGACATGATGGTGTGTAAGTGTGTTGTGCTGTGGATTAGACACAGCAGTGCTGCTGGAATTGCTTGGCTGAAAATATTCCACCAACTAAAAATGTCCATCTATTAGCATCCTATAGGCAGTATCCTGTGAGCACCGATGGAGTACAGCACTAAAAGATGACTGACACTGGGCAGCAGCAGATGACCTTCTGACCTTTAAATCTATAAGGTGGAGGAGCAGGCTAGATGTGTCTATTAAAGTGCACAGACAGTGAACACAGTGTTTAAAAGCTCCTTCAGCACTGCTGTGTCTGATCCACTCGTACCATCACAACACACACTAACATCACCAGCACATCACTGACAAGAGTGATCCACCACACAATTAGCACCTAATCTGTGGTGGTCCTGTGCAGGGTCCTGACCATTAGAGAACAGAGTAATGGGGACAAGTAAAATTATGTAGAGAAAAATATGGACTACAGTCTGTAATTTTAGAACTACAAAGCGCTCCTCTATAATAAATTGAACAAACAGGTGTACCTAATAAAGTGTTTGGTAAATGTATGTTTCTGTCTTTTAAGCTTTGCGTTTTAACTCTTTTATATACCATTGCTTTTATGTTTGCTTTTGCAATTTAACCATGAGCCTTGATTTTTAAAACACTACAGCTGACTCATTCTTTGGGTTTCGTATTAGGTCTGAGTCATGCCGCTTTGCACCAGAACTTGCCCCCAGGTTTCCCCGCAGCCTTACCCAGCCCCTTACAGCCTGTCTTGCCGCTGCCACAGGATCCCTCTACTGCTCTGGTAGTTCTACCCGAGCCAGCTGCCCACCCTGCTGCCCATCACCTAGGTACGCTGGCATAACCCTGACCATTTTTACTTTGCAAACTGAACATCTCTGCTCACATATTTATTTGTTTAATGCACAAATAAATGTAAAAACAGCACGTGCTTTCACTATGATTACTGTAGGCATTAAAATGGTTTACCTAGCCACCCTCTTTAAAATCACGTGCCTTGCCAGATTGACAGTTTGTCTCTGCTGTACTTTATTATTCTGTAATCATTGTAAAATGCTTCACTAAGCCATGCTAGCAGTTGCAACACATTTTATTATCAGGGTAATGAGAGCGGTCACACAAGCATTTCTAATACTCGCTTTGAATGCAGAGAATGGAATTATAAAAACAGTTTCAACAAATTTCCATTTTGAGCAGTGTTTGACCAAACGCTTATTGGATTTGTGGTGTTCAAGCATAAATGTGCGTGGGTGTGCACATAGATGCGAGTGTTCAGGGTGCGTCATCAAAGTGTAGTGCAAACAGATGTATAATTTACAGTGCAGTATGAGAGAATGTGTAAATGTTTGCATGTCATAATTTAGACGCATTAAGTGAGCCTAGATTCTCTTGTTCTTTGTTGGGGAATTTGGGAGGAATTTGTGTTTCCCCGAGATTATCCAGGCTGAGTTGTTTGCTGTGGCTCTGTAAAGCCCAACACTTTGTTTTCTGTACTTTGTTCTCTGCTGTAATGTGATTTACTCTTTACAATACACACAACAGTACACATTTCTGTAAACTAAGCACATGGCAGCAACATTTGATGGTGGCTTACACCTGCTCACAGAGACGATCGCAGCACTTTTATTTGACCGTCGCTGTTGTGTTGTGTGCCCTCCCTCCTCCTCAAGTCAGCCTGCAAAATTTAATTACCTCTTTGCTCTTTGCCGTTACTCTTTCCTTCAACAAGCTGCATCCAAAAGTTTCAGTGCACCCATTGGACCCCCATCTCTGTAATCTCACCTGAACAAAGATCCCTATCATGCACTGGGGAAGGAGTGGGAATGGGCGATTAAGGTGGAGGAGGGGGCCAGAGCAAGTAGTATGTGAAAAGCAGTTCAAGAAAGACATTGTTTTGCATTATCTGTAGTCTGAATCTAAAGGCTAAGATAGAGTATGCAGATTGTTTGTAATACCCCATTTTCCTCTGCTTTTACTACCCTCCACCCTCTGCCGAAAAGGATTGCTGGCATAGGTGGCTCGAGTCCCAACACTTTGGTGCCTTTGAAGCGCACTACTTTTCATCTCGGCCTAAAGACATGTTGAGACCATCTAAGCTCGAGTGAATGTGCATGCCATTTGGGACTCAGTTGTCATCTTCCCCTCCAGCAGCCTGCCAGGAAGGCCTCTTGCAAAGAGCCACATTCATGTGACAGTTTGAGATAGCGGGCCTGAATTGCTTTGACTGGCATTACGCTCTGGTAGTAGGCTTACTGGTGACCATCACATTGAGTTAATCTGCAAAGGTAAGCCATGATTAACAGTGAGGAGAAGTTACTGGCAAGAAGAAACCCAATGCCTTAGATGAGCGATCTGCCTTTGGTGCAAATATTGAGCACCCGGGTTACAGGTCATAAAACAAGGTTTGATTTTGACTGTTTTTTTATAGCCCATATATTGTACTCCAGGTTTCTAGATTATATAGTACTGTGTCTTAGGCCACCATTACATTAGATGTACAATTGTTTTAGCAATAGTTTAATGACCATACTGTATGTCTGTGTAAGTTCTAAGTCATCCAGGTCATGGTAGGCTTGAGTGTTGAGTTGAAGGCAACTAGAATTCTTGTTGGTTCTTGAAGACAATTCACCTAGCACTCAAAAGGCTTCTTCAGTTCTAGAAGCTGATGGGGGAGTCACTGGTATTTAACCCATACTGGGGTTGTTACTTAGGAGGTGTTCTCTGAGAGTCCTTGACCCAACCTGTCAATACATGAGTCGATCAGGGTGTGACCCATTAAGGAGTAGTTGGCCCACCCTGCCATAATGCGAGTGATTAGAGCCACATGGATCGAGGTGTGAATGGGGGTTAAACCTGTTGGGAAGGGATGGCGAAATATAATGATTTCATAGTCTCTTTATTAAAATACAACCAGAAAATTCAGGCAATGTGTATGCAGTATTTAAAACAGGGAAGCTCAGCTTCCATAGGCTACAGTGGCTTGTAGTTAATTTGACCTCCCCTTACACTTGAGTACTAGCAGCATCTGGCAGTGTCAACATGGTGCCAAGTTAACCATTCTATGGTCCAAAGGAGCTTGATTAGGAATGGACTTTTTGGAAGGGTAGCAAAAAAGAAACCTTTTTTTTTCAGAAATAAAAGCGTGTGAAGATATGCTAAAGCTCACAAAGATTTGAAATGACTTCAAGAATCCATTATTTTTTGCTCATCAACAATATGTTATACGTAGTCATTATACCATTTAGTTTATCATTGGATGTGTATAATTATTAGAAGTGATTTGAAAATTGATAGATGTGCATTCATTGACCTCATAAACCTGTGGTATAGGACTACGAGAGGAGGGCATTATACATATACATACTTATATTTCATGCATTTCTGCAAAAATGTATAAAATATAATCTTCCCTGCCTTACTCATTTATCCTGCTCTCTGTTTATCTCTGATGTTCCCTGTAGATGTGATGGAGCAACAGGGATTGTGGCCCCCTGTGTATGGGGCTCGAGGGCCTGCCTCGCACATACAACATCCCTCTATCTACTCTCGTCAGTTTCTACGGCAACAAGAGCTCTATATGCTGCAGCAGCATCAGCACCAGCAACACCACAGAGTTGCACAGGCAATGGAGCTAGCACATAGACATACACATTCTCAGGTATGATCATCATGCACACAAAGGTACTAAAACGCATACCAGCTCAGTGCTGGCTCCTCTGCAGAGCTTACTCTACAATGGACCATCCAACGTCCCTCAATGTTTATAAGAATGGCAAGAGAGTAAAGCTGCCTTTTGGAATATTGTACTGTTCATTTGTGTGAACTTGATAATTCACAGAAATGGAAATGGAGCAAAGCAAATTAGTCATTTGAGTTGTTTATACTGGGCAAACATATTTAACCAGAAATCGAATTGTGTGTGAGTCAGCAGAATTCTGGTTATGATGTCTCTTAGCATGACTCAGTTCAACGTATTGTAATTGATGTAACATGCAGTTTCTCATTCATTAATTTTCAGACCTTTTTAATCTAATTCAGGGTCATGGGGGGTGGGGCCTAACAAGCAGCACAGGGTGCAGGTCGGGAGCCATCTTTGACAGGGTGCCAATTCATCAAAGGGCCACCACACACAGCTGCACACAATCTCACTCAGTCACACACAGCCTCACTCACTCACAGCCTCACTCACTCACTCATTTACTCACACACACCCACACTCACTCACAACTGTACTCTCTCACTCACTCACCCCCTCACTCACTCACTGAGAACCTACAGCAGCTCTCGTATATAAAAAAGTTATATTAGTAAATATGACTTGATTTGACAATACAGGGTTTGCTCACCGCTGCTCCATAAGTTATTGCTGCGCAAAATTTATCATACAATTTATAATTGTTTTATGCCTAAATCTTTGGTTTTCTGTCCGACTTGCTATAATCTAAAATCATATAATGACAGATTAAAAGTGGCATCAGCAATTTGTAAGATTAATATGCAATGAATTCCTCCTCACATTCCAGAAGTTAATACAATACTCCTTTGTGTGAAGGCAAGAATAATTTAATTATATAAACCATTCTCAAAAACTAGCCAATCAGGACAAACTAGGCTATTCTGCTTTATGGTTAATTATGTCATGTGAACATTCATCTTTTACACTAGCATTTAGGTGTTCTAGCCAAAGCGTCACATGTATGGCGTATTGAGGTTGTGGTTTTGAAGGGAATGTTAGTACTGGTAATGTTGAGTTTGCCAGCAAAATTCACAAGCAAGCTATAATAGCCACAATCTCTATTTTTTTAAAAACTTTCTTTCATTTCTGCAGAGGAAACCAGAGGATCCTCCCATCGATCTGGATGACAGTTCACCCGAGCCTCGCACCCCTAAACCAGCAAAGCCCTTCTCTTACCCGTCCTCCAGTAAAACCAGTCACTCCTCCTCCTCTCCAGTAGGCTGTGCCTCTCGTCTGTCACCCTGCTGTCACTCTCCAGCCCCACGGCTCCATCCTAAAAGCACCCCGTGCACCCCCTGCCCCGAGCCAGCTGTAGCAGCACCCCGCTCTCCTGCCCTCAGCCCCCATGTGGCTCCCCACCTCCCCAAAGAAGCTGAAACCCAGGACAAGAGAGGGAAGGGCCAGCCACTGCAGGACTACCCTCAGTCTCTGGAGCCTGGTGAGTGCCATATAAAGATTTTGACCTGTATATTTGCACACGAATCAAGATTTGTTAAGGCAGGGACAAAAAAATTAAGGGATCTTTCAAACTGAAAAAGGCACTTGTACGTTTTTAGAAGTAAAATACAAGCAGAAATAGAGGAAATTTTTATGCAGTATTTAAAAAATCGACAATAAAACCCAAACGAAACAGCTTCTGTAGACTACAAGTATACTATGCTACAAGTATCAGGATACCAGGTTAAACACAGAGGTTGGAATGAAGACCAGTAGAAAAGACATGTCGAAAAGGTTACAAGGTGTACAGTAGTTAAAAATGTACGTGTGAAATGTTTGGGCCTATTTCTGACACTATTATATATGGTAATTAAAAACAACAAATTTAATAAAAGATATTTGCATAATACTGCAAAAGTTTATACATATATTCTTACATACAAGATTCTTATTAATGAGTAATATACAATTACTGTAACATTTAATTGCTCTGTTATTTAAAAAAAACATAAATTCAAAAACATATGGTAATGCTGATCTATTTGACGTTTTGAGACAAAAAATGTAAAAAATTATTGCCTAGTGCAATAATATGTCCTTAATGGCTTCACCTTTGGTGTAGTATGTCAGTCAATTAGTTGTAATTGTGCTATGACAATAACAGATACTGCTATAGAATTTAATGCCTGATGATTCTTTCAAAACATTGATTGTATTATAAATAATAAAATGATTTTAGGCATATTGTTTTAGGCCCATTAGCTATCTCGCTATCAGAGATGGTGAGCCATCAAGCATAGACATATTCAACTCTACAGTTTATTCAGTGCATATAAAACTATTGGCTTTCCTTTTTAAATAAAAATGTAGGATATTCCCTTATATAGATACAACACCACAATATCACGTTATTGTATTTGTGAATAAGTCTGTATGAAGAGCTGTGAAGAGCTGAAGAAGTGTAAAGGGTAAAGCATTTTTTCTCATGCCATTCATACGTCCTATTGAGAATAAAAGTATGCAGATGCAAGAAATGCTACCATTTTCAAGGTCAAGGTCTTACCACCATGCCTGGCTCCTTGTCTCCATGCCTCCAGGCTGAAGAAGCATGAGAGATATGGAGGGGAGACTACAGTCTCTCAAGGACAGTCAGCCAGGGCAGAAACATACTGAGCTTCAGATAAAAGAATGTCTTTGGAGAACCCCATAGCTTTTTGATTACTGATGACCGGCAATCCGTTTGTATTTAAAATAATGTATTTTCATTTTTATCACTGTGAGTTTCATCCATTTGTTTATTTGTGTAGGTTGGTGTGTGTGTGTGTGTGTGTGTGTGTGTGCGCGCGCGCGCGGGTGTGCGCGCGTGTAAAATAAAAGAACACCATTGTTGTGAAGAAGAGACAGATAGTAGAAAGGGAGTGTGGCTTAATAGAATGAAGACAGGGGCTCTCTTATCCTTCAGGGGTCCTTGAGCCCTGGCCAGTGGAAGGATACAAATTCATCTGTCCGCTTTGTCAGGGAGGGCGGATGGATACCATCAATAACCCAGTGCTGGGGTGACAGGGCTCGCTCTGCAATCACATCCAGACACCATGCTGTCATCAATATACCCTGCTGCAACTCACATACACAAGTGCAGTGCGTAAACACACATGCACGCACTGCTACTCACACAATCATTTTCACTCTCACACCAAATGAGATGAATACACATGCTCACTCGGAGACTAAATTATACGCAAACACTAGTGCATGCAATTTCTCAGGCACAAACAGTGCACACACTGCATCCATAACCCCTTTGAACATAATTCAGTATTCATGGAAATTTTGATCATGCCTGTCCATAGTCTTGGTGCAGGCTCCATTATGTGTGTGAGTGCTAAGAGATAAATGCAACATGCTTTCTGAATAGTACACACTGTCACTAGAGATGGAATATACATCATATGCTTTACATATATGCCATACTTCAGAAGCAGGATTGATGCCCCTTTAACTGGTGAGGTCACACTGTGGTGAATGTAAAAGACGGAAGAAAAAGCATTGCTGGTATAGAGTTTGGAGCTTCTCTTTGACATTTAGGCTTCATAATCAATTAATAATTCAGTTCATAATGGAAGGGGTTTATACTGAATATCAATAAACTAACCCTAGGTATATTGCATTGAAACCTAATAATGTTTTCTTTCCTTTGTCCCTCTTATTTTCTAGATCTCCCACCAAATTACACGTATCCTGACATTGCTATGGGTTACAAAGCTGGTCCATCACCTCAAGAAATTCAGTTGGCTGAACATGCTGACCTGGAGGCAGAGCAAGCAGAGCCTTCTGAACCAGCACCGCAACCCCTCCTACTTTCCAGAGTGGGAGAGCAGTCTATTGTCCAGGAAACGAAATCTCCTACTCAATCTGCCCAGGTAGATGTCAACCAAGAAGAGAAAAGTGTGACTTTGGCAGAGGTAGTGGTGGATGAGGGACTGAAGGACACTACCTGTAGTCCCACCTCTCTTTCTCCACCATTATGCAGACACCCTTCCAATGCCTCTTGCCTTCTGGCTTCTGAACATGTATCGAAGGAGCAAAGTGTAGAAACAACTACTGCACACACCTATGACCAATCCAGTGTTCTGAAAGTCCAGGACACAGCTCCAGTTGAGGACAAAAATCAGGAGGACAGGATTGTGAAGCCACTTCAAAATTCACCCACACCTGTCCAGGAGCTCCAGGTTATGGGGCTTACTGAGGATTACCAGGAGAATGCTATTGAGGAAGACCGTACTTCATCAGCTCAGTCTTCATCACCTTCATCTCCCTGCCCTGAGCTTTCTGATCTGGGCAACCAGTATCCTGGTTCCTGCATTTGGAGTCTGGAACTTCTGCTTGCTGCAGCTCTCTGTGCTACACGAGATGCCCAGATGGTTGCCCCAGCGCCAGTACCTGCTCCTGCAGCACCCTTTCAGCATGGCATGGAGCTTTTGAGTGAGCTTGCCGAGCTGGAGAGAAGACAGCAAGAAAGGAGTAGCAGCAATGAGAATGGAGGTACTCAAGCTTTTATTACATTGTCACATTCTGAGTGTCATGAAGACATCAAATGTTGTACACTGTCAGAAAAAGGTGCTCTACACTTACATGGTGGTCTCAGTGGTCCATTGTGAATTACAATGTACCTTAAAGTTGTTTCTATACGTCAAGTACCTATTTCATTGTACATATGCTAACACCATTGCACATTTACATGACTGTGCAAAAGTCTTAAGCCATCTTTACATTGATTGTTTTAGTGATAATATAATGACCAAACATAACATATTTTTGAACGAAAACAAATTTCAAACTTGGGCGTGTCATCTCTTTACCCCTGATCTTCTTTCCAGACTTTGGAAGCTTTAGCATACCTTAGAATGCTTGTCTTGTTAACATTCTGAAAAGTTGCTTCTTGCCTGCTAGCCTTTTAAGGAAACTTCTCTTCAGACTGTAGAAGACTTAAAAGGTTATTTATGGTCGTATTCTAACAAAGACACTGAGAAATGATTCTATAGGGTCATTAAAAACGGCTAAAACTAAAATCTAAACTAATGGTGGCATAAGACTTTGCACAGTGCTGTACATCTGATAAATGCTTCCAAATACCTATGGCATTCTTTTCTGAGCAGATTAGTAAGAACTGTTTCACAAATTCATTTATACACATCATTTAATTTCTAATCAGTGCTTTGAATGTGCAGTCTTGTAGCGCTGTGATATAGGCAGCAGGGGAGAGCTACGCCTGGGCCTTTCATTTTGTTTTGCTTCATCCCCACAAAAAGAGGTGCGAAGACAGCTTTTCAGCCCAGCCATCTCTCTGTCCTTTGTGCAAAGAAAAGATAACAAAGCCCCCCTTCTATACCTCCAAGACAGACCCACATGCATGCACATATACACAATGACCCATTCCCAGCTGACCATCCGGTTTTTTCCCTGATATACACACTCCTGCTTACACATCCACATACACACTTAAACATTTACAAATACACGTTTATAATCTAGCACACACTTGCTTTCAGAAAGCTTTCTTGCCATTTCCTGTCCAAAGCCTATGTGTGATGTAATCTTCTGGGATTCTATTCTTCCACTGGGAGTACCAGAGTGAAAGGAAAGGGGTTTATTATTGAAAGAGCTTGAACCAAGTTAGAATGCAGTCACATCGATATGAACCCCTCCCCCTTTCTTGTCTTCTATGGGTTGGACCGTGTCGTCCTGAGAGAGTGCCCCCTGCCTTTGCATTTAACCTGTTTGATCACTTTTATAGTGCATATTTTAGATGGAAAAAATCCTTACATTTTCTACAGCTTCCCAGCTCCCACGGTGAAAAGTTGATGAAATGGTAAAATCAGCTGATCTCTTGCCTCTAAGGATTGGAATGCTTTTGCTCGCTAATTAGTCTCCATTGTTGTGAGAGCTACTTTAAAAGCCTTGCTGCTTTTCATGGAGCAGTTTGTGCCTCCCTGCCAAAGGATGTTTTTATTTACACTAACATTCTCTAACAGCTATGAAATCCCAAATGGTTATACTACAACATAAAAATGCTTTTTGCATTCAGCGAATTTATGCTTCACAGCATCTTGGGGTGTGTTTGTGTGTGCGTATTGGCATGTCTCTTCGACTCTTTTTTTTCGAAAGCGACTTGTAAGAAAAGTGACAAATATGGGCTAAGTTGTGAAATTTGGCCTAGCTATCAGATTGGCTGTTTCACTCTATGTGACCGGATGAAAGTGGAACTTAACATTTGATCACGTAAAGATGATTTTAAGATTCTTACTAGTCACACTTTATGAGAAGATTCTCATTCAATCTTGGACAAGTTCTATGACAGGCTTTGTAATGTCATGTGTTCTTCATGTCTGACTTCATGACTAGACAGATTTTCTAACAATAGGCATGCAAATAAAGAAATGGACTACATGCTGCTTGCATCATGAAACAGGAAAGCATTAAATAGTCTCACACTGTTAAGAAGGCAGAACTCAAAGAATCTGAACAGGTTTTGCCAGCTAGTTAGCTAGCTGCAAATACAGAATCTGTAATTTATTTGCTTTTTCCTTTCCATGAGGTGTCCCTTTTAGCACCGTCATAATAAAAGCCTGATGAGACATCAGAAAGACGTTCTCTCTGCTGCCTCAGTTCCAACAAAATGCTCTTCCATTAAGTGCCACGTTTTGTTTGCATTTTGCTATTGCCAGTACTGCGTTTCCCCCTGATTTTTACTTTATCCACAGTGGCCACCGTTTGTGGATTTTGAAACAAACATGGTAGCAGCAGTCACAGTGATTTTGAATCCAAATTTTCTGACAGTGCCAGTTGTTTTGGTCGCAAAGCCACTAACTTGGCCGCCGGCAAGCGACTCGTATTATGCATTCTAAGACCGCTGTTATTAATTCATAACAACAGTATTCTTTTATGATGGCCGACTTTGGTCACAGAGTCCAAATATTTTTTTAATTCAGCTCTCTATGTTTCATAATGTTGCACAGTGATAATTCATTTTAATTCAGGGGAACTTTAAGCCATTATGGGTTTTAATGTTTACTGTTTAATTTACCAAAAATAACTTTATAAATAAAAATACATTCATACATTTTAGGCCTACAGCAATAGCAATATATTGAGGTTATACTGTCAGCAATTAAATAAATGTCAAAAGAAATGTAAGAGACTTTTTTTGATTTGCATTTTCCGTGATGTCCCAGCTTCAATTTCCAATTAATTTTTTTACAGTGCTAATTGGGTCTATACATGCGGTGACTTGATGATTCATTAGAAATACTCCATTCAATTAATTAGTAGAATTTAGTCGTAATTTAGAGGTAGATTTAAACTAGTTATTCATTTTGGTTGGATTAACAACTATATATCAGATGTAATGGCACTGTTGCGAAGAGTGTAAATAGCCTTGTTTCTTCAGGTTTTCACTATTTCAAAATGTGAACTTTTTAAAAACTGTAGGGAAACATAATCAACATCTGCACTGATATTTCCACACGATTTCCAAATAGTTAACAATTGATACTTTATCCCCTAGTTTTGTAAGTTTAAACCAAAGTGAGATGTTGCAATAGGAGGACGGTCCGGTGGGAGTATTCTGTTCTCTGGTCTCTTACCTCTTCCTTAATGTGTGACTGACTCTTCCTGTATCCCCTTTGCCCGGTGAGGTTGCATGAGGTCTAGTTGGCATGCTGGGTCCTGCTTGCCTCATTAGAGCAGATTGTAGATTGATTTCAGTCTGACCACCACAGGGCTATATCTGGCAGAGTGATGTCAATCAGGTGGGATACCAGAGACCCCCAGGAGGATGTCTGTCTATCTGATTGTGTCTGTGTGTGTGTGTGTCTGTCTTTCTTTCTTCCTGTCTCTCAAAATCAGAGTTATAAGCAGTGTTAAGGCAAATTTAATTGGGATGACTTTATATACAACAATGCAGAGCACTACCCAATTGTTTCTCTTCTCATCATATCTAATTCTATATATGCATGCATTTTTTCTGTCCTTACTACTCAGTAGTCCACTTTTGCCACTGCTCCTTTCTTGCATCTTGTATATTGCTCCTATGCCTTGCTTCTGCACCAGCGCACACCAGCCTGCCAACGCCCCATGTGTGGATTTCCTTGGGTTTTTTCTTCTCTGTAGAGGAAATTGGATTCTTTCCATGTCAGTAATGAGGGCATGTTTGAGAATAAATAGATGGCTCAATAAACACTTTACCTCTTATTACCTCCCTCTCACCACCCTCTGGGCTTGCCTTTCTCCCCTCTCCCCCTTCCCTTTCCCTTTCCTTGCTCTTTACCCTTTCCTCTTTCCCCTTCTCCCAGGCTCTTACTCACTGCATTTGTGTGTCAATTTGTGTTACTATAACCCTACAAGCTCTCTCTCTCTCCGCATCCATCTCTCTCTTGCATTCACTTCCTTACACACAGATACAGACATGTATGCAAAATGCATGCACAGTATCCTCACTGTCCCCAGGCCACCTTGGGCTGCCATGAATATTCAAGGCTCATTTGCTGAGTGGAGGCTGTGAGTGTGTGGCCTGCCCTAATGACGGAGATAAATGTAGAGAAATCCCCCCTTCATCTCTCTCTCTCTCTCTCTCTCTCTCTCTCTCTCTCTCTCTCTCTCTCTCTCTGTGTAACACAGCTTCTGGCGCCTAGGCCCCGTGTACAGAGATAAGCTGGTTAATAGCTATCATCATCGCTCATTCAGTGACTGAAAGCACGAGGTGCCAGCAGGGAACAACTTCATGCTCAGAGGCTGTTTGCTCTTTATTTTGCTCTTTGTCACACAAACACAATGTCTCACTCTTTCTCTCTTTCCACACTCATGTAATCAGTCACTCTCACTCTGTTTACTTGCATGAGACATACCTACCTCATCAGGTCACTTGTTTGAGAGTATGTTATCATGAGAAAGACAAGGAGCTCGATTGAGTATTGTTTCACCTCTCTCTCTCAAAAGAGGTAGAAATCATATAGAAGGAGTGTAATCTAACGTCCAACTTTCAACTGTTTCTTGTCTTGCAATGGTAGAACTAAGTTAATTTATGTTTTACTTGGATGCCCTGCAGGAAAAGAGATCCTGGCCATTGACCTGGAGAGTTTAGCAACCCTCGCAACAGCACGGTCACTGGAAGTGGCCCCATTCACCAACACCACCCCACTTCCACCCTTACGTCGGGGACTTAACCTGCGCAGGAAGTGGAAATGGACACCACGACACGAACCGGTAATCCTTTCTCCACCTCTATGGTTTGTGAGAATTACTTAGAAAAAGGCACTAAAACAACGATAATTAATTGTCGTTTAGAACACTATGAGTTTTAGTTGTTCATTAAACTTAATAATGTTTACAGTAACTACAGGTGCACTTACATTTATGGATTCTCCACATTACAATGATTTGAACGGAATACTCCAGTGTCTCTTGATATAACACGTTAGGTTTAGGGTTTAAGTAAGTTCAGCAACGTTAAACAAGGCCACAGGGAATTGGTTTGCCAACTTTGATCGAGAATTTAGCTGGCTTGAACAGAACCTTGACCTCCAGCAGGCATCTTGAAAATGCACTGGAATGCCAAAAGTGAGCCTGGGCTTATTGTCTAACATAAAAACCGACTTCACAGTCATGTTCCAAAAAGCTAGTGAAAAGCCCTTGTAGAAGAACAAAGACTGTTGTAGAAGAAAATGTGGGGGCAATTTATATACTACTACTCGTGATTTGAATGTTAATTTTTGGCTGCTCTCAATTTAATGTCTAAATATTCACACACTGTATGCAGCCAATTTATCAAGACATGCTTGATGTCTGAAATATTTGTGCACTAGGTATTCATTGTTAATGTAGTCAAAAGTAAGGAAATATCCAGTTGAGTCTAAGTCATGGAAATGCTTGTGTATAGAGAGTAAAACTAATGGGACAATGACCATGTCTTAAATATCTGTTTGGCATCTTGACTGCTTTTGGAGGAAGGGAAAAAGTATGTGAGAAATATTCTATCAATTCTGTGTATGGTGAACAATATTTATACTTAAAATTCGAATTCATTAAGATCTTCACTTGCAACCATTAGCTAAAGCACATGTAGACACATGTTTTTAATTATAGTTTACTATAAAAACCAACAAAAAATTGTGACATACTTAACATGTGGGTGGGGTTTGCAGGTATGCCCAGTGAAGGGTGTAATGGAGACGTTGGACCAGGAGGAGCTGGCAATGAGAGTGCAGCTGGCAGAACTACAGCGCCTCTATAAGGAGAAACAGAAAGAGCTGGCCAAGCTACAGAGAAAACATGACCACCAGTGAGTGACAGGAAACCATCACACACGCTTACAATGTTACACACACAAGGAAGCATAATCTCCCAGTCTGCACATTAACATTGCTAGGCACTTTCCAAACCATTTTCTTTTCCTCTTAAACAGAACAGTTAAGACCACCCAGTGTGTGCAGTGCCCTCTTCTACATAAGCCATTGACCAGTGGGTTAAGTCCCCCATGCCAGCTTAAGCCCCATCCCGTGGACACACTACCAATTAGGGCAACTTAGTGCTACCCACTATACTGCATCATTAGTGTGAATTAGAGTGACTGACAAACTGTGTGTCTATCTGTGCATGCTCACAGGAAAGAGGACACTTCAAGAAGCCCAGCCCGTCGAGGCCCTGGTAGGCCACGGAAACGCAAGCCCACCTCTGGACCCAATGTCCCCACGGATACTGTCAAGAGGGTCAAGTGAGTTTCTATTGTCTGTGTCCCAAACTGTGCATGGCTGTGTTTGAGAGAGAAATGTAGAAATTAAATGAGCAAGGTGTTTCCTGTACTTTTTAAAATCACACAAAATCATTTAAGAACCTTATTATTATTATTATTATTATTGTTATTATTAATAATTAATAATAATAATAATAATAGTATTTATATTTTAATTTATATATTTTAATTTCAATTAATTAATTAATTAATTATTAATAATAATAATAATAATAATAATAATAATAACAACAGTAATAATAAATAATAAGTTGCTATACTTATCAAGAAATCAGTTTTTTAATGAACATGCAGTCCTACATGTGCCTACTTTTTTCTGGAATATTCAGTCTCAGATACTTTCAAATTACAACACAATAGATTCTTACACCATGACACAGTAACACTTGCTGGTCATAATCTTTCATACTTTACAAAACTGTTGATTATATTCTAACTTTGACCAGTCTGTGCACTCAAATTAACCCACATCAGTGATTTATTCATACAAAAACACATTTAAAGTGACATTTTTATAAGGCATGGGCACATTCAAAATCCTTGAATAGCATTGAAAATCTTAAATTTTCTCTTCACATTGGCCAGGTAGTGTGCAGTGTTTGCCTTGCCGGTGTGTACACATGTGGTGTCTAAGTAAATGAGGTTCGAAGGCTGGTATCGGTTTGGACGAGGCAGAATAAGTACTTAATCAGTGCAAAAAGGCCTACATTAATCATATTTACAACTTTCATTGATTATCTACAAGTGTTGCGACTCCTCCTAACCCCTGACGCACCAACAATATTAATTTGATAAAATGAAGCGTCCAAACGCCTGCACAAAGTCAGAGTGAGAATCTATCACTGTGATAAATGTTTTTCCTCTCCCGAGATGCACTTCTGTTTATGCCGGGCCACAGACAGCTTGATAAACTCGGTCAAACTGGATTATCCTACGTGATTAAGAAAACTCCTGTTTTATTATGGCTCAGGCTGATTAGTGCAGCACTAATGAGAAACAGTAGCTGAAGCTTAATTACACATGCTTTCCTCACTCTGCATTTATCCACGCCATTAATAATGGCATCCACCAAATAAAACAAACGATAACTTTCTGCCACCAGAATTTTTCATGAAGTCGTAAAGTCCTGTTGAAAGACCTAAAAGAGAGAAGAAATCCAGTTTTTTTAGTTCTGGTTTATACTATATAAGAAACTAAGCTGGGCAGCATAATGATGCATGTGATGATGGCTGTTACCTATAAACATCCTCTGTGGGCTCCTGCATGGAGTTTGCATGTTCTCCCCATACCTCCGGTTCCGTCTCACATTCCAAATTTGTGCATTAGATTAATTGGTCGCTCTAAATTGAGAGTGCTTTTGAGGAGCACAGCTGTAACCTGTCATTAATATTATGAAAGCTGACATGGGGCTGATATAGATGTAGTGTTTTGAACTGTTAAATAATCAAGCAACACGCCGAGAGTAATCGAACGGTCTCTTTACTTAACACGCCATCCATAACCATCCCGCATCACGCATGGTCCGTCCGTAGCGAGCTAACAGCACGTCATATCCTACACATTGAATAGACACAACAATAGAAATAAAAAAACTAAGCTGTAGTTTAATATAAAAGTGAATGCTAATATTTACTGGATATTTTTAATAGGCTATAATATTTGTTCGCTTAATGACCAAATAACAGCTTTTAAAAACCAAGTGTCTGTTTCTTAAAACTGAATAATAAGACAACAGCAAAAACAATGATTTTATTTACTAACATAGTAAAATGTGGGGCTGCGTAAAGGGTGTTCTTCTGCCATGGACTTAAAACACCCAGCCCCACTACATCCCCGAGACCAGGCCAAGCAGTGTTGAAATGTAAACCCTAATGTAGCTCTTACCCGTCTGTAACAGTTACATCCTTATACTGTTGCTATGATTGAGCAGGATTCTATACTCCAAAAACATTGTCATTAATTTGTCCTACTTTCATTTATCAGTACTGGCAGTAGCCAGGTGTGAATAAGGGTGCAGATTAAAACGTTATTTATTGCTCATTATCATGCTCCAACCAGAGTACATATTGGGCTTATTGGCGGATTGATCTAGGTTTGCGATTTAGTTTTGACTGGATGGTTTTAAATGTGTCCCAGCAGTAGAAAACAGTGCACACCTGGCAAAAAACGTGTTTTTCCATAGCCATGGTCTAATGGGGTGTTATTCCAATTTGGAATTGTATCTCTGACTGTCTCTGTCTGATGGGGACTGCTAAGGCTTGATGTCAGGCAGAGGCTGTAAGAGGTCAGAGGTTATTATGAGAGGTGACAAGCGCTGACAGGTCTTCACACTATTGTTAAAGATCTCAGATCTGAATATCAGGTGCCAGGCTGTCAAGTGACGCTAGAATAAGTATGCTGTTTACTGCTGTAATGCCTGTCAGTACATCGTTTTCTACATGTACTGTATTTTATGGTATCCAACGGTTGGGAATGTTTTACAAACAGTAAAGACATTTCTGAAAGTTTGAAAAATGAACATGACTATGGGACAATGGGTAAACATTTGGCCTAAGCATAAAAACAGTTCACAGTTGTACTTCAATAATTTACCCTATGCTAATCATTACAAGATATAAGAGGGTCTATCCATTGTGTCATTTATTTAAGAAAACCAATTTCCATCTATTTTCTCTGTGGTTCTTCCATTGTTTACACCTTTTTGTCTTTGAAATCAATATTTTAAATGCATTTTTAGATTTTGCCGAAAATGCGAATTTAAAAAATAAACAAAAATGAGACAATCTGCCTTTGAAAGTAACAATCAATCAAACAATCAACCCTGTCCTGTAATTAGCGTGGACTGTTCGTGTAAATTGTGTTCAAATAATATGCATTTAGATATTCATCCTTAAAGAACAAAGCTAACTTTACTACGCTAAAAATAACTACACCACACTGAATTTTGTAAGAACATTAAAACCAATATGTTCCTTAAACATTTACAGTGTTTAGTAGACGGCCTTATCCAGGGCAACTGATAGAGTCTTGCAGTACCATGCAAGCAATTAGAGAACTGGCTTGTCCATCTATCAAGAAACCATATATGTATTAGTACAATAACTGCTGGGACCACCAGAGTGGCATGTAGCCCTACTAAAAAAAGAAAAAAAAAAGCGAAGACCAGCATATGTTGTGTTTTGGAATTCTGATATGCTGGTAACTAATCAAGACCACACAAATTCCATGCTGGTTCACGTTGCAGCAGGGGTTACTCAATATTAAACAGTTATACAATGCTCAATTTTGTGTGGACATAATTAAATGGCTCATTTTTACACTTTTTGTGTTTTGCTTTTCACAATAGCTGCTTTATAGCTAGGTTTTGGGAGAGTGAAGTCACATTCTGTCTGCCATGATGGCGGAATCATCGTCTCAGATAACTGCTTAGCAAACAGTTTAGCAAGTCTATAAACATTCTCTTTTTGACAATGCAATTAATATTTGGTAAGTTATTATGTGCTGCCCCTGCTGTCCCCATGAATGTTGTGATGAAGTACAGACAATGAACTGACATGGTAGCTTTTATTTATTTTAGTTTTACAGGTTGAGACTGTTGGATTCAGCATCAGCGCTTATAACTCACAGCTTATAACAGTGGTTGCTTTTGTACTACTAGGGAACAGTTCCACATCCGGCCTCCCCTCCCTCCGACACAAATTTGTCTGCATGTAACACTCAAACCAAGGTCCTGAGGTCCTCACCAAAGTGAGCCAACATATTAGATCACTGCTCCAAATGAATGCGTAATGCATATTTCTTTCTTTTCTAATTGAACAGTATTTGACTAATAGGAAAATTAGACACAAGTTCGCAAATCAGCCTCTAAACATGAAACGTTATGTCCAGTGTAAATCGTAGCAGTAAGTTTACATGCACTTTATAATCTGGCCTGCCAATAATCCCACATAAACTTCAATATTAAATAAAGACTAACACACTAACTTTTAGATTAAATAATAACATTTTTCACAGAGGCTCCACAAAGTGTTTTTATTAATATCACAGCATTTAATTCTGTGGCGTGTTTTATTCTGGGGGTCTCATGAAAAACAAAATGCTACAGTTTGTGGGAAAAGGAGCCCAACCAAAGCCAAGTCAGACCTGGCAACCATGTCGGTTAGGCCTGAGCACATGCACAAAAAACTGTAAAAAAAACGGATTTAAATTGAGTAACTGGTATAGATGTTATTAGAAATGCGATTATTGGAATACATTTCAGCGCTCTTTATTGGATTTCTTGGTTTAATTTCTATATTAAAGTATGTTGTATACATGACTACTTGAATAACCAGATCACTGCAGAAATCTGGCTCTGATTGGATTATTAAGTGCACACAAACACACACATTGTTTGCATTGTCTGAATGTCTGTTAGGTCACAGGAATGTCCCTATGTGATAGTATGAGTTCCTGAGCTGTAGCCTATTGCATGTGGTAAGGAATAGTAACATATAATCTAGCAGGTATGCTATTCACTTTAGCTACATTGTTGTTCTGGGAATCAAGACTGCAACGTTTTGATTTGTCAACAATCACACCAAAATAAAAAAAAAAATCTAGGGTTACAACCCCCTCCACAACTCATACACTGTTTCTCTCTCTCTCTCTCTTGCTTTCTGTCTCTCCTGTTCGCTCTCTAATCAATCCCCTGCTCTGAATCTCATTACTATGTAATCCTGACCTCTCTTAGGAGAAGGGCCTTTGTAATTAGGGGGCTGTGAATTCTCCGGCAGTGTGTCTTAGACACCCGCCCCCTCTCTCTATACACTCCACACACAAATACACACATGCACTGTGCTCCCACCCGCTCGGCTGCTAACAGGAGGAATGTGACACGGGGTTGACACAAGAGCTGGGAGGGTCAGCAGGTCAGAAGGGCACCATCGGGTAGCGACAGGCAGGGAAGGGGGAGGGTAGTTTCTGTCAGCTCGGCTCGCAAACTGAGCTTTAATAGGCAGTCCAAACAATCAGTCTCCTAAGCTCACTCCAGATCTGGTGTCAGGTTATGCTTGAGTTTCCACGGTAACCCACTCCCTTGTGGCATCCTGCTGAGGTTTAGATGCTTGGCGCTACATTTGAATGAAGCAGGCATGGAATACAGATGCACCTTGTGCCAGGGACAATCTCGTTCGTGCAAAGATCCTACCTTGTTTCTTTGGAAAAGAAAGACTCATAATGGCTAGCGTTGGGGGTGGGGGGGGGGGGGTTACCTGTGTTGGAGTAGTTTTACAGGCTTACAAATGTTTATTCTTATTGTTTGTCATGTCTTTGAAAGCACCCTAAATTTAAAAAATGACACTGAAACGTATACTATGATGCTGAGATTGCAACAGGCTTGTTTTGACAACGATGGTGTAGGCAAGCATGACGGGGAGAGAGAGAGAGAGATGTAGAGAGTAGGTAAAGTAATGATAATGTATTCTTTGCCGTGTAGCCCCTTTCTTTCTGCATCTCGTACATTTTATGGTTCAATTTTCATTACCCTTCTTACTTAATTATTTCAGTAGTGGACAGGCCAGTATTCCTGGATGTAGTTGTACAGGATACGGGCCTCTTTGAGGACTGGCGGGCTACTGGCATTGGGTATCAGGGCTAGATGGTTGCATCTATGCTGAGTGCGGTGGCAGGTCGATAGAGGTTAGTGTATATCGATCCAGAACTGCAACTCAGGTCGGCAAACAGACTCCCTTAGGACTGCCTATTTCTCCCCCACCCTGTCTCATTCTACTTTACTCTTTCTAGGTCTCATTATCTCTGTCCACCATCTCTCTCTATTTCACTTACTCTACTCTTGTTTCTATTCCAGTTGGATGCTGAATCTCATTCTCCTACATATCACCACTCGACTTTTCCTTCCTGTACCTATTCTGTGCTCTATTCATCATTGTACGGGGGAAATAGTTTGGTGACTGTCAGAAAGAGACCTGGTAATTGTGTAGATGTGGTTTCTAAGGTGTGATGTTCTTAATATAAATGTCTGAATGTCTGAAAAAACACACCTAATGTAATACAATGTACCTTTTTTCTGTGTTGTCATTTGAAGTATTGTACATGAACTTGTCTTGTATCTATACAAATAAAAACACGGCTTTTATTTAATTAAGCTTTTCAAATGGACCTTTGAATACAAAAGGAATTTGTCATGCATTTTACAGAAAATATTGTATGAAAAAGCCTGCCCGCTGAATTTTGGGATATGTCTTATGCTCTACCTCCCCACATTCCCCCATCTGTCCTGGCCATGTATCTCCTGGCAGTCTTTCCAGCCAACCCCCGCCCCCTTCATGGACCCTCCTGGCAGAGGTTCTTTGTAGCAGGGCTTGGGCATGGGGGTTCTGGGTACAGAGGACACTGATGCCTTCTGACAGCACTGGCCAGAGTAAAGGGCAGCCAGCCAATACTAACAGCTGAGCGGAAAAGAGATGCACAACACAACACACTGTGTGTTCATGTATATTAGTGAATGTGGCTTGGTCTGTGTTTTTGAAATGAGGGTGCCTGTGTATGTCGGTGTATTTTTTTCTGTTGCCATGCCCCTGAGGGGTTTTATTGCCCATGCTAGTTTTGTGTAGCAAATGTCTCATGATTCTTGCCCAGTTTTTCTACTAGCTAGGTTTTGCTGTTACATGAAAAAGCACGCTATCAACCCAGAGTGGGCAGAAACTAGCCCATTGTTTCTTTGACACATATGAAGCTAGTCATGTTAGATCTTAGGGCACATGAAGAAACTTGGGGATGAGTGTTTACTGCCCTATTATGTATACTTGAGCTGACAGACAGCAGTGATTAACTAGCACTCTGATTGACATGAAGGAGTGGAATGCCATCCTTTCCACCTAGAGAACAGGGCCAATTATGCTCTCTGACACTCTGTCAGGGATTGCTGTTGCACTGTCTGGATTCAATCCCACAATTTCCTGATAGTAGCATGAAACCTTATACAGTTGCAAAGCCCTCAAATGCCTCTTCATGCCCTTAAACACAGTGCACAGCCTTCCCCTGTTAGGCTGCCATGTAGTGAATATAAGAGCACACTCCATGTTCAGTGTGTACAGACAGACCTCTTGTGTAGGGCACTGCCACTTTTTTGTCTGGTCTGTCACCGTACCAGCAGCATGGCATCCACCAACAACATGCCATTATAGCCTCTGACACTTGCCTGCCAATCATTCCAGACTGACTGACAGGCTGGCTGTCAGCAGCCTCAGCCCTCTGAGCAGTGACTAAGGCAAGCCTGTGGTGACTTTGAAGTGGCTGTCTGCTGCTAAGGGGGAAAAAGAGTGACACACACAGGAAAAATAGAGCCTATGACGTGTGTGTAAGCTCAACCCAATTTCACCTTAATAGGTCTGCGAGATGTCTGGCAGCTGTACACATACTCACTCGGTGTTTCTCAGTAGCCCTGCTCAGGGCCACTGCATTTACTCCATTGTATAGGAAGAGATGTATTGATATGCTAATGAGAAAGGGGAGCTGTATTAGCGTACAACCAAACCTCTAAAACCATTGGTACTGAGGGGAAAAGAGTGAAAAACCAGAGAGAGAGGGACAACAAGTAGGGGAAAAAAGAACAAACCAAATTTTGAGTGGGAGGGTCCTTAACTAGTGCGTCTCTCAGAAATGTCTCGTTCACCCGTCAGATTCCAATTTTTCAAGCATGTGGCAGCGAAAGGGGCCCCTGCCTCTCCATTCATCAAAGGCTGAAAAGAGTGTTATTAGAAAGCCACGAAGAGGGAAGGCAAGCCCTGTGCTCTCCTCTGATCTCTCCTTTTCATCCCTTGCTCCCCACTCCTCTTATGAATTCTCTCTGTTGTGATGGACAGGTTGCTGGGAGCAGACCCGGGCCTATTGGCTGCAGAGGAAGAGCTGACTGGAGGCGTGGAAAAGGACACGAAGAGAAAGAGGACTGCCAATAGCACCTTCCACCACATCAGTGCTTCACAGGTGACTGATCCATCAACTCAATAGTCACAAGACCGACCAAATAGCCACTTTCCCATATGTAGCGTTAAATGTGAACAGTGATGGAAAAGTCTGGAAACTCTATATTTTTATAATCATATTCATATTTCATACGCTGGCTAAGTGAAATTTGCTCCTTGTTCCCAAATGTAATTTTCCTTTCTTCTGTCTTTGTTCTTTTTATTTCTCTACTTCATTCCGTTTTAAAATGAAGACTCCCTGCAGGCAAAGAGGCAGGCCAAAACTGCTGAGCTCAAAGATGGCCCAGCTTAAGCAGAAGGCCAGCACCAAGCGTGGATCCAGACTAGAGAGCATATTTTGTCACAGACAGAAGCCCGCTTCAGGGTCCTCCACAGAGCACAGCAACGTGACAGGACGTGATAATGACGCAGGTATGCTTCCAGCCAAAAACGTGACTACCATTGCACCTGTCAAGAGTCACCAGTGGAAACATACTATCGAATTAATTATTATTGTGTAATACAATCAGACTGTTATCCATTTGTAACTTGTTTTGTCTCTGTGAAGGGAGCCCGATTTTATTTTCTAGGGGGAAACCCCTACTTAATTCCTGTACGTGAAACCCTATTTTGTCTGGATATTGTCATTTCATGTCATGCAGGTGGCTTTTTGATTGGCTCTCCTGTTTGCCTGTTATGTGGGGATTTGCCAGGACTAACGAATGCTTGTTCCTCTTGTGTACCACCACTTACATGTGCATATGCATAAACACATGTCCTGTTGCTTTTAAGATCATATCAGTAAAGTCTTCTAGAACTAAATTGTAAACCTTTACAGCATAAGTAACTACTGAGTAAACAAATGAAGGGTGCAGGTAGAGGTAAGAAGTATATACTTCCGTTATTGTTCCAAATGGCATACATTGAATTTTAAGTGTTGGTTGAGTGTGAATTGGATGGATATGGATTGCGGGCATCACCTGTATTAGATTGTGACATTATTATAATAATTGTAATGTTATATTAATATGCAGCCACCAAGCACTTTAATATGAACACCTATACACCTACTCATTCATCTAGTTATCTAAATAGCCAAACATGTGGCAGCAGTGCAGTGCAGATATGCAAATCATGCAGATATGGACCAGTAGATTCAGGTAATATTCACATCAAGCACCAGACGATGGAGAAGATTTATTTAGGCTGTGCCAGAAAACAAAAAGCCAGACTGGTCTGAGCTGACAGAGAAGTTCCGGTAAGCTAGAAGGCTATTTGTGGTGTGCAGAAATGGCCCCATCCAATATGAGCTTAGTGTTCCTAATAAAGTGCTCAGTGAGTGTACTCCAAGTGATACATTTGCCTTTCAAAACAATTTTTGTTGCCTCCAAACAAAATAAAAAAAAAGGTTCTGAAGAGCTTTTGTGGTCCTGTCTAGCATTGAGCACTACTACTGGAGTCCATCAGAATTCAGAGAATCAGAGGATAATGATGCGGCGAGGACGGAAGTCAAGGATCAACTTGGACCATGCTTCCTCTCACCTAGAGAATCTAGCCCAGCAGATGATACCAACCAGGCCATCAACTACCAGCAAACAGGAAGTGACAGGGAAGGACAGCGAGTTATCGGAACCAGGTGAGTTTCGATCTTTCTGCAAAGGGAATCAGATGTTTCCTATGATGTTGTGCAGCAGATCCCTGCTCATCTGTCACACGGTTAAAAATACACTGCTCACAAAAATGAGGGGATATTTAATTACGGGATATTTCATTATGCAATATCCTCTAATTTTTGTGAGCATCACTGCATTATCCTGAAATTCAACGCTAATTGCAGTTATATTGCTTTTAGAAAGATACAGCCAAAGAATAAAGGGTGAGAAGGCAAATCCCATTGCTCTGGTCTGCTCCACGGTTTAATCAGCACCTACAAGATACAGTGGTCCATAAGGGAAGAAATTGTAGACAAAGCCAAGGCAGTAATAGATGATAATGTGAGCTAAGCCCACGTTTCAGCTGAGCCTTATTATAAGCGGTCTGTTAATTACCACGAAAGCTATCCTTTTCACATTTCACAGGCATGCAAGAGTGTTGACGAGTGCCCTGTAAGTGACAAGTGTGTCGGCACTGTGTTGATACTCGACACTGTTACCGCCGTGCCATCTCTGCCCTATGTGAGACACGTCGTCCCCAGTGAGCCACTGCCAAAAGAGATCTTTGACTCTGAAGCATGTGTATGCGGCTGTGAGCCAGAGATGGAGCAGCTAGTTGTGGGTGGTCAGTAAAAGCCTAGTATCCAAACCTTTCAGCAATTTGACCTCTGATTGCTCCAGTTCGTGCAAACATTGACAAATGCAGCCACATTTGACTTCATTATTTGAACATTCCTTGATTTAAACAAATCATTCACCCAGAAGTGTCAGTGCAGGACTTTTACACTAATTGCCTCTGATACCATCTGATTATTGTAACCCAGTCATGATGTCAGTCCGGTAAATTGTTACTTCATCCCACAGAGGAGGAAGATGATGGCATCTATGACGTAGAAGAAGTGCCAGAGGACGTCAAGAACCAATCTTTTAAAGCACATCAGTCAGGAGCTTGTGAACCCCCCTCTATGGTCAAGCTAGTTGCTGGACAGGGTTCCAAAAGCAGGAAGGAGAAACATGGACTGGGTATGTTTGCCATAGGTAAAGTTAAATGAAGTCTAAACAAAATCCAGACTATATTGTTACTTTAATTTTCTGTCTACCTGCTTTAGGGTCTGTGAATGTGTTGCATGCCAAAAGGGTGGAGAAGCACAGGAAAAGGACCCCATGTCGGCCAACACTTCTCAGTAAAGACAGGAACGGACTTCTTATGGAAAAGAAACTAAGTGGACTGAGGTGGAAAGGAGTTTCACAAAAGAACAGCTTACATGCTAGCAATGTTCTCAAATCTGTTCCCAGTCCATCAGAAAGGACAGTGAGAAAGGATTCAGTAGTCCATGGAAAGGTAAGTGCAGTGTTACTCTCAAATATGCTGCTTTTTAACCCGTGGTTGCAGCAGTTTTTGTGGCTCTTTGTACATATCATTTTACTCAATCAGTGTTAATGTGTTATTAATTCAGAGGAGAAGTTGCTGGCTGGAAATTGTGCAGTCTCAAAATGGCGATGTCATCTGGAACAGAAAGCTAAAAAACAAACAGGTAAGACATAATGTACATTTATAGAGCAGGCAGTTTTCTCACAAATTAAATTATCTCAGGCTATTCACACTGCCTTTTTAATTTGACCCATATCATACATTCATCTGAACAGCTGATGCTACTAAACTGACGTGCATACTCAAAAGAACAATGCTTTATGTGACCTGTTCATTCAGAGGTAAACAATCAAAATATAGTCAACAGTAAAAATCACTTCTGCAGTGGTCCTATTAAAATGGCATGCTGTTCAGACACTTCTTTGCTATACATCCTTGATTTCTTTAAACTTCGCTTTCAAGCTTTTTTTTTTTCGTCCTGTGCCAACATTAGCTTATGTCTTAACATAATATCCTCTGACACGGAGCGGTTGCGATATGTGCCTTCTAATTTTGTTGCACATAGACATCGCCCAAAATATTTATGAGGTCTGTTCCTTCGCTATGCCACCACTGGAAACCTCTCTAGCTGTTTTTTTATTTCCCTTCCCCTCAGCACATAATAATGGTGAAGGTCCAGATGGAATTGTGTAAAAGTTGCATGAATTCCGAGCTGGCCATTCAAAGTTGCATTGCTGTGTATCGCATATGTATCAGATTTCTAAGTCACATATGAAAGTGGCCCAAACTGGAACTGAAAATGTCAGACTTGACAATGTTTTTGCAATTCACAATGCCCTAAAGATAATAGATCTTCATCAAATGATGAAAATTTCGGATTTGGGTCACTTTTACCTGCTGTGTGAACACACTGTGCCATACTGACTTCTCACAGGCTGTATAGCAACATCACGCTTATGCAAAAATTGCAAAAGAGCATGTTGTTGTTGTTCTCTTACCGTGACAGTTTAGGTTGTGCTGACTTGGCGTCGTGGTACTCATAAAAAACTCATCATCCTGAGAGGATTGTTCAAAGTCATTTCATTTAAATCATCAAAGGTTCTCATGAATCTCATCACAAGATGGGCTCCGAATGCTGCTTCACACATTCAGTGATACATTGTTTAAATAAAACATGCAATAATTTTAAAAAGATTCACCCCATAAATCATCCTTAGCTATGTGAGGTAATCGTCTGGGTGTTAACTCTAAACGAGAAAATAGATAAAGAACAAAGACATAAGCCTGCACACAACCTAATCTAAAGACACAGAGGTAAAACTACACATCTATGGAATGGGGAAACCTTTGCTATTACATTATATACTTGAGTCTCAACCATACAGGAAAACAAACCCGTTAAAGGCATCTATAATGGGGCTATAATTTGTGCCTGAGCAAGTCTATAGTTATGCTTAAGTGTGCCTGAATCTGTAAGAAAAGCACCCTGACTGATAGTCAGCTATTAGAGGTTTACTGATATGAAATGTAATGTGTACATGTGTAAGTATAAATGAAGATGTGTGTTCTGTGGCTCACACTCTGGTTTGTGACTCTGTTAGGCTGCCAAAAGGCGAGGCATGAGCCAGCTGCTGGAGAGCTTCGCTGCAGACGAAGGATTCCGAATGGAGGACAACAGCAGCTTCTCTGAACGGGAGGAGGAAAGACAGGGGGGGGATGAGCAACACAGGAATACGCTGCCAGGTGAGCAAATTGACAAACACACAAACCGTACTCCACAGTGTTTAACTGATCTTAAACACACACACACGCCTTCATTTACTAAGATCCTAAATAAACAGGACTAATTTGCAAGTTGAATAGCATTGATTCTGCTCCAGTTGAAAAAATAGAACTGATTTTATATCACAAATGTGATAGATTTTTATATTTAGTAAAAGTTATTTTGGTAAATGCGGATCTTGTACACTCTCACACATCTGCACACGTTTAGTGTGGAGGGTGCAGAGCCATTTGGAACAAGGCCATGAACAACATGGACAATACCTGTGTAAATTGTTAATGTTGCATGGAACTAATGATGTGAATGTGGAAGTGAATGACTCCAGCATTCCGCTTAGCATTACAGTTGCCAAGTCCCCTTATTATAAGTGATTTTGGACTTATTTTTCTGTAAAGTCACTTACAGCTATTGGTAGTTTGGGGTTGTGTTTTTTTTGCAGATTGTTTCTAAAGTGTAATTGCTTATTTTGGCTTGTTACCTCATCCTATTTCTATACCTGTCTAATAAAGCAAAACTGCTAGTTTATCATGTTGCATGTTCTGTCCGCAACTCCTTTCCTCCTCCTCTTCTCAGTACAAATCAAAACTGTGCCACTCATGGTCCATCAATGATGCAGTCTCTCTAGCCAGCTTAATATGTTTTGATTCATTTATTGATTACTCATTTTCATTAGAGGTTTCTTTAGAGTTCAAAGGAAAAATGTAAAATTATATTTAGTCCAGTATTTTAAAATGCTTGTTTATGTAATGCAAAATAAATGTATTAATATAAAAGATTACCTGTTGTTGCCAATTTTTTAGCAAGGTTGCTTCTTTTGCTTTTGTCTCTAGGGACCTAGTTGCTTGTTTCTCGCACGACATTTGGCAATACTGCTTAATACAGTGCCTTACCCACAGTGCCACTACACATGTGCACGCATGTGCATACAGTGGGTTTTTTAGCATTAAAACATCTATGTGACATGTTTGCGCAGAAAAAAAAAAACAAATCAAAGTGAAAAATCCATTACACAAGCAGGAACTGTCTCAGGCACAAACATGTACTGTGTAATTACCAAAACACCACTGCTATTTCTCTTTGCATTGCATGTGTTACACAACATTGCATTTTTGCATGATGATTCATCATGCCCACATGCATCGTTTTAAGTGTTAAACAGACTTTCAACGTGGCTGCTGAACGCAGCACAGCCTGATGTGTGCCTTTAATTTGTATGTGTCCTGTGTTCAGCCCTACCTAACTGTGTCCTGAGTAAAGAAGCTCTGCATGATGGACTGAAAGTGCTCATTTCTAAAGAGGATGAGTTGCTATACGCTGCCTACGTGCACACACTGGACCTGCCTGACATGTAAGGGTCTATGCACCACATCAAATATGGACAGATGGAATTGTTGAAAGGGAAATTGCATGTTGTTTACTGAAATGTGGAAAGGAGAATGAGTAAGAATGTACGACATGCAGCTCACCTATTTGTCTCTATCACAGCTACAGCATTGTCATTGAAGGAGAGAGAGGAAACAGGCCACGGATCTACTCCCTGGAACAGTTGCTCCAGGAAGCGGTGAGGCACCTTTGAGTTACTGTTTAGAAGTTTAGTGCTGTGTCTAATGGTGTTTGCTGTTCCCAAACCATGCATGTCAATCCTAAACAACCTCTCACACAATCATTGAAAATTCTATAATGCAATTTACAAATGTACAAATTCTACAGTACAAGGAAAGGCTTTACCTAAAAATATCTGCTTGCATTCTTAGGAACACTAAAACTTAAAATGCCATATATGAAAAGCTGAACTCTACACCTTCATAGTCATGCAAACAACTTCCTACAAATCGAGCCCCACTCTGACTGTTTAAAAACAGGACCTAGTATTCAGCCGTGGAAACAGCCCTAGCAGCTGACATGGCATTATGAATCGAACAACCAACAAACCAGCTTAAAAAAGCCCAGCTCTGTCTGTGATCAGATCTAAAACAGAACATCTGTGCAGTGCAGTGTAGAAAAACCGAGTAAATTGCGGCAAATGATTGGTTGAAATCATGCTTAAGGCCTATGGTGGACTTTTCATATGTGCATGTTATTGCTAATTTTTTATTTCACTGAGCACAAATTCGTCGGCGGAAAAGCTTCGCAACATCTGGTTGCAATGGAGGTGTAGATGCTGTGTGTGAGTGCGTTTGTGCGCGGTGCTTGCATGGGGGATCCACAATTGAGAGAGCCCAGTTCATGGTTTGACACTGCTGTCAGAGTGTAGCTCCAGGTTACAGATCTACTTTTAATTCAGACCAGCAGTCCTGCCATATACAATTACAGGTGCTTACTGCAGATGACTGTTCCTAGTTAGTTCAGCTCCACCCCCAGGGGAACTACAAAAATGTTTTCCTGATTTATTGTTTATTTATCTATTTATTTAGAACATATTTGGGGCTGTAATGTGGACTACACTCACACGCATGGTTTATATAACCCAGTGGGGAGAGATAAACTGATTACACAGCATCAAACAACAGTGCTTTCTTGCACACAATCATTTGAATACATTAGATGCAATGCTTCTTTTACACATTCCTGCAGTTGTCTGCTTCATGATAAATATGAGACAGTCTGAACTAGTTTTTTTTTTTTAACTAATCAGGGACAGCCAACATGGGCTGTATAATAATGCTGAATGTTTAGAGGCTTTCTTTACTGGTTTCCCGCTGGCTAACCTTACCAAATTGGCATTGTATTCGCCAGGAACCTGATCGGTTTGCTTTGTGTACCTGTAACAATGTGTCAGCATTAATAGCAGTTAAGGGACAGCAGCCAGAGATGCATGTTAATAACATTTTCTACTTAAGCTTTTGCTGACCCTACATTGCGTGATTCTAAACCATCGTAGCACACTAAAGTGTATTTATAGGTCTAAGGGAATATGTGCATTCTGTGTCCAAGTGCAGTTCTTCTTATTACAATAATGGAACAAATAGGTGAGATGTGTCACAACATCACATTGTTTATGTTTTATTGGATAGTTGTGTAACCTGAAATTTTGTGAGTGGTGAAAAAAATGAATCTAGTCACAAAACAAGTCATGCAACCATATTAATGCATTGAACAAATTAGTATTAAAATAAAAGTCAATAAAAGTTCATTATAATCAAATCATTATCAATTCAATTCAATTCAATTCAATTTTATTTATATAGCGCTTTTTACAATGTAGCATCGTCTCAAAGCAGCTTTACAGTAATACAATTATCTAAAAGGCCAATTTCAAGTTGAGCAAAAAATGGTAGGAAGAAACCTTGGGAGAAACCCAGAGTGAAATAATTCAGTGAATTATCAGTGAATTATCAGTGAAATAATCAATGACTTGACAGTGACTTTTATGCTACACTATATTTACACTAACTGATCACTTTATTTATCACGTGTACACCAACCCATATGCAATTATCTAATCATCAGCGCAGTGCAGAACATCGTTGTTCAATGTTCACATCAACCATCAGAACGGGGGAAATATGTGATTTTGTCATTTTGATTTTGGCACAGTTGTTGATGCCAGATGGGCTGGTTTTAGGCTTTTTTTTATAACTGTTAATCTCCTGGGATTTTCATGCACACCCGTCTCTAGCGTTTTCTGAGAATAGTGCAGAAATAATAAAAAAAACATTATGTGAGCAGCAGTTCTGCACATGGAAATGCTTTATTGATGAGCGAGGTCAGTGGAGAATGGCCAGAGTCAAGGGTCAAGCTTACAGAAAAGCTAAGATAACACAGATAACCACTCTGTACAATTGTGGTGAGCAGCACTTTGAGTCTTGAGGCTGGAATCACTTTGGGTTCCACTTCTGGCAGTGAACAACTAATAGCTGATCCCGCAGTGGGCATGTGTTCCCCAAAACTAGACAGCTGAAGAATGGAAATATGTAGCTTGGTTTGATAAATCTTCATTTCCACTGAAGCACAAACATGTTAGGCTCAGAATTTGGCACCAGAAGCATTAATCCATGGATCAAACCTGCATTGTGTTATCGGTCCAGGTTGGTGTAAATGATGTAACACAAAATTTGTATGCACGCTTTGGGTTCATTAATACCAGTCCCTCACAGCTTAAATTCCACAGACTGTGTGATTATTGTTGCTGACCATGTGCATCCCTTCATAGCCTCAATTAACCCTTCGTCTACTGACTACATCCAACATGATATAATGCACCTTTTATCAAAGCAAAATAATCTCAAACAGGTTTTATGGACAAGACAATGAGTTCAGTGTTCTTTAGTGGCCTTTCCAGTAACTGAATCTGAATTCAACAGAACAGCATTTGAAAGTGCAACTGAAAAATCTGCACAAATTGCATGATGCAATCATGTCACATGTAGCAGAATCTCAAAAGAATATTTCCAACAGCTTGTGCCTACATGCCATGAAGTGTTTTGAAAGCAAAGTAAAACTATTCCCAGTAGTAGTCTATGGTTTGTAATAAACTGCTTGATATATTTACTTGCTTGCTGAACACACTAGTGAGATATATCTATAGATAAAAATAAAATAAGACCACCATATGGCTCTTATAAAACAATAGTTTTCTTATTCACCAATATCTCTTTAGTACATTGGTGGTTTAATTGCATTATTGCGCGTTTGCCTTCAACTCCACTACCTGTAAATTGGCTAGAAACTACATTCTCTGTCTGTGCTTCCCCTGCAAATCATCCTCACCACAGCAACCCTGTTTGTACCAGGTCTGAATGAGTTCTTGGTGCCAGGACAGGCTTTGGAAGAGAAGAAGGGAAGTTGGCATGGTCACAATAAAGTCATCAGTTTACGCTCTTTATTTCATTGTTCCCTAGCAAATGCCTATTCATTGATACTGATTTCCTGTCCTTTGATACTCAGTTCAAACTGAAAAAGTCCTAATGGAACAAATCACAAAAGGATACTGGGTTGCCCATGGGCAGACTCTGGGCTTGCGTGTTAGTTGTCTTAACCATAGCTTGGAGTCAGATTGATTTCTCATTTGCATTCTTTCGTTTAATCCACATAATTTGAATACAAATATATGCTCTTTATAATGGAGTTTGAATGCATACCATGTCTATGTTTGTTAGGTTTTGGATGTGCGACTCAATTCAGTGGAGAGTCTCACGGATGGAACAAGAGTTTGCGCATACTGGAGTGAGCGATCAAGGTGCCTCTACCCTGGATACGTCCGCAGAGGTACATAATATCAGAGCGACACATGCACCACGAATTCCAACACTAGTGTAGGATTCTCTAAAACCATCTATTGTCCATTCCTGTGCAAAAAACATTAGTTTTAGATTATTTGAGAATTTCTGTATTTTAATATACAGTAGGTAGTGGGCGTAATTTACAGCCACTGTACAGCACTGTCTGGTGTTCTTGGCTTAAAACCTTATTTATGATGTTTTTTTGCAGGCAGTCCTGGAGAGGAGCAAAAGGAAGGTTCTGTTATGGTGGAGTTTGACGATGGAGATCGTGGCTGGATTTCCTTAACCAACATTCGCCTGCTTCCCCCTGGGTACCAAATATACTGTAAGTTTTCTACACATCTTGAGTTTGTCATTCAATTCAGAAAAACATGCATGCGTTTATTTTGCATAACAGACATCTCACATATAGTTAAGCTTGGTGTATAAACTATGCGCTACAGGTGCAGAGCCTTCGCCGGCCCTTCTGGCATCGCCAACTCGCCGCAGAAGGAGGAGCTCCATTCAGGAGAAAAGCACTCAGCTGAGTGAAATCGCTACAGAATGGCATGGCAATGCAGAGCCAGAAAAAACAGTCATCAAAGCAAAGCCAGGTAACTAACATCTATTGTGTACATCGCTTGAAATCCTGCAGTTCTGCAAACTGGATGTACTTGATTTCTTGAGTTTTATTATTACTTCACTCTTCATTTGGTGATTGCAAGAAAATAGATGAGATCTCAAAAGCTCTTTTTGAAATAAAGGCATAAAAAGGTCAATTTATTACGGATTCTAAAATGCCCTATTACAAACTAAAGTTCCAAACCTGCCTTTAACTGTCTCAGCAGATGTTATCTGAAACACAACAATAGAATGGAATCAGATTTACCTTCATATAAAGTTCTCAGACATATTCATTTCACATTGTTGTGCCAGGTGTATGTGTGGAAATTGTTAAATGAAAGGGGTTACAGTGTGTTTTTTCCCGCTTGTCTTTGCAGGAAAACCCAAACTGGGAAGTTTGTCCTCAAAGGGTGGTACGTCTGAGAATATAACTGGGAGCGCTCCATCTCTTCATATGTGGCCGGCTGTCTCAATGTCCAAAAAAAAGCCTGTCCTGGATTTTTTCCAGTTCAATGGGTTATCCCGGAAAACTCCAAGAGAGAAAGAAACAGACATGTTCCCCATGCTTGGCTCTACCATGGGGACACCAGCTAAAGGTATCTTTAGCACCTCCTTCGAGGTTGATTCTTTTAGCAGTATTGCTAATGGTTACACAGCCTTTGGTAATCAACTGCCATCTGGGTTACCACTTGGACAAAAGAATACTTCAAATGTTCGAGGAAAAAAGACAGGTGATAGGAAGGAGTATTTGATCAAACTGGACCATGAAGGCGTTACATCTCCAAAGACAAAGAATGGAAAAGCTCTCATGCTTCTTGGAAATGGTGAATTTGAATCCAGAGGGACGAGAATGGAAAAGGAGTCTGGGACCAAGGGCACACGGCAATTGACCTCTCATATAGATTGCTCCCAGCCAATGCTGTTGGCGAAGGACGCCAAGAGGACTAGCAGTAACCTCATCAAGGGTTCATCTAACATGCGAAAACACTCCCAGGGTCTAGGGCTTGCCGAATATGCAGATTATGGGTTGAACTGCCACAGTGATTGCCTCAGCTCCTACTCAGACATGGATGAAGATGAAGAAGAGGAGGAAGACGCAAGAAGGGCAGCACTACGCAGCCCTGGTCGCTTTCTGTCTCGTCTGTCCCTCTCTTCCTCATCCTCAGTTTCTTCGAGCTCATCAAGTTCAGGCTCATTGTCCAGTTCTAGTGTCTGCTCTTCTGACAATGATTCCTCCTACAGCTCTGATGAAGAGGAAGCATCCCAGCTTTTACTGCAAGGTTGCCTGTCCTCCCATCATTCTGTTCTCCAACAGCAGCAGCACCCTGAGCCAACAACTGCCCCTCCACGACATTCGTTTAGTGCCAAAGCCATGGGTGTCACAAGTACAAAGGATATGGAGAGCAACGGCACAGGCAAGCATCGGAAAAAGGAGATTTTCAGCAACCACCTAACTTCAGCACAATCGAAATCCTCCAAGGACTGTCCCAAAAAACGAAAGGCAGACAGCCCACCCAACTCGTCTTCATTTGTTTCAGTGCGTCAGCTGTGGAGGTGGTCTGGGAACCCCACTCAGGTAGGTCTCTTAATGACTGTGGGATTAGATTTCTTTAAGAAGAGTGAAGTGCAGTGAATTGTCAGACTTGAAATCTTTATACATGCATTTAGTCTTCATCTCTATTTTCTGCTGTCATCAGAGACGAGGCCTGAAGGGAAAGGCACGGAAACTCTTCTACAAGGCCATTGTCCGGGGGAAAGACATAATCAGAGTGGGTGACTGTGCAGTGTTTCTATCTTCTGGCCGACCTCACCTCCCATACATTGGCCGCATTGAGAGCCTGTGGGAATCCTGGGCCAGCAATATGGTTGTAAAAGTGAAGTGGTTCTATCACCCTGAAGAGACTAAACTGGGCAAACGGCACCGGGATGGCAAGGTAATTACCAGATGACGTTATATTTTTGGGAAATAATAACATAGTCAGCTCAGCCTTTGTACATTTGCACAAATGAGATGATGAGTTTTTAACCTTGTTCTCCTTTTCCTGCTCAGAATGCCCTGTACCAGTCTTGCCATGAGGATGAAAATGATGTCCAGACCATTTCCCATAAGTGCCAGGTGGTTAGCCGTGCTGAGTATGAGCACCTTAGTCGTTTGAGGAAGCCCAACAACAACAGTCAGGACCTTTACTACCTGGCTGGAACATATGACCCCACCAGTGGCCAGTTGGTCACAGCTGAAGGAGTATCAATCATTTGCTAGCATATGGATGTACTACTGAAGAATTTTCCCTCCTGAAAGGGCTGACAATCGATTCTTACTGTGCTCAAGACTGGTCTCATATTAAGTACCATAATTGGACACTAAACTAGCACTCCATGGAATGAAGAAGAGGAAGATGACTTTGTGGCCTCTCATCACCCATACACTACTTTTAAAATTGGCTTATTTTATGGGTGACGGGTGGGGCTGAAGCTCAACAGCAAAGGAGTGAAGTTTTAGTTTTCAGTAAAGGTGACGAGGCACTGGATGTATTCTATACAGGATATTTATATTGACTGCTTTGATGCATATATATAACAAAGATTGAGTCTTCTGGAAGCCCTGACTGGAGCTGTGTTTGCTTTACACTGATCATCTTTATCAGATCATTTTCACCAGGGCTTTTGAATTTTAACTGGACCAAAATTACAGCATGGAGTGTGTGTTTATGTACACAATACGGCCACAGACAGAAGACAATGGGTGTCATGCTGTGGAGTCAGAGCTCTTTATGGCGCTACAAGTCATGAGTATCACTATCTCGTACAACCCATGCTAACAACGCCTTCTGGGTATCCAGGGATTTTCCAGGGATTTTTTTGAATGCCCAGATAAATAAACATTAATATAATTTTAATTTAAACCTTTTTTCTTTCGATCAAGCCATACACTTCAGTACCTCTTATTTACTGTACCTGTTATTCAGGTGTATAGATGTAAATTGTTTTATTTGATGTGTGTAAATATATAAATACCTAAAATTATTAGCTGTAAATATAATATAAACGAAGAGAGAACTCTATTCCTCTTTATTGCTCTTGAGTGTATAATTTTTTTTTAAACGAAACAACTAATACATTTGACTGGGGGATGTGTGATCCAAGTGACGCCACCTCTGCACTGTACATGATCTGTTCTCTGGGAACTGAATCATGAGAAGGTAGTTTATATACTGCAAAGGTGGGACTGAACGTCCACTCAGCTTTTGGCTGACTAATAGGTAACAGACTATCTGTGTCCACCCAATTATTCCTTTTCTTGTTTATTTTGGGTTTTCATTTTGCCTTGTCTCAGAATTCATTTGCATATTGCATCGCCCTCTGTGTGGGTTATAAAAAATGACCTATGCGACTTAAAGCCTTTGTGGCACTTTGCACTCAAGACATGCAAGATAATGTGTTGCCAGTTCATTCATATAATGCCAGATCCATACAGTGTGTAGGTAAAGAGTTGTTGTCATAGTACATAGATAGTTCATTAAACAAAACTGGCCTCCCAAACAGAAACCAAAGCACCTATTAGGGTTATTTTTTGCAATAAATAAATGAAGTTTGTGTAAATAGATTATGGGAGCCTTGCAATTTTCTAGGCGGCTATACTTTAGATCAACTGACAATGTTCATTCTTGCTATGGTGCAGTTACTGTTTTTTTTTTGTTTTGTTTTTTTGCTTTAATATGACTGAAGCAGCTTTATGTTTTAGCAGTGTTACTGCAATGTTTTAGTAATGTTGCCGGCAAAGGTTTTAGTGTGGGTACCAGCAGTGCTGTGGTGAAAATCTATACGATGCAGCACACCAGCAGGCACTTAGAGGCTTTTGAAGAGCCGAGTCTCATGATCATGAAGGACAATCAGAATCTGCATGAGAGGGTGGTTTAAAATGGATCAAATCTCATCGTTGCCTCTCGTCACTTTTTGTTCCTGCTTTGCCAAAAATGAGCTATTTCATTCTTTTACTGCATTGTGTTTGTCATATATTTTGTCCAATATGCAAGCCTGTAAAGACTGTTCAATGTGGATTTGAGAAAAGGACAGAAATGCCTTTTAGTTCTGAAGACTAACGTTTCACAGACTTTGTTGCTGTTACACTGCAGAAGCAAAAGCTTTAAACCATATGTGAAAATTCATGTAAAGTCACATTTTGGGTCTATAAAAAGAAAACATGTTATTTTCATAACTAAACACTGGATTCATTGCTGAAAATAGTGACACTGCCATCAGCAGTGTGCCAGGAACGTGCTCAAGTCTCAGAAAAAAAAAGTGGCATCATTGTACAAACTGACTGAGACCCACTGGGATTGAATTTTTTTGAGATTATGTACTTTTTGACATTGTGGGTAATATAACATTGTGGGGATATTTTCATTGTTCAGGCAAGTTATTTATCTTAATTTTAATGCATTTGTTTTGCCTTTAATTAAAAAAGACTCAAAATTTCTAAAAACTTGCAGTACTGTATTTGTTCTTGACCAAATCTGTGTTTTTGACCACACTGCAGTTTGTTGTGCATTAATCCTTTATTATTCCTCCTCATCCCACACAAGTGCATGTGAATGCATCCAAAAATCAGTGTTAAACAGGTAATGCATCTTAAATGGTACCAATAACATTCAAAGTATTGATGATTTTTGTGCTGTTTGAGCTCAAGCTCAGCAGTTTCTATAAAGCAGTTGCACAGCAAAGGTCATACTGACAGGCAGGTCAGTTTATGCTCCCAGTCTCCTGTGTGTGTGTTTGTGTGTGTGTGTGTGTGTGTGTGTGTGTGTGTGTGTGTGTGTGTGCGTGTGTGTGAGAGAGAGAGTGAGGGAGAGAGAAAGAGAGACAGAGAGGGAGAGGGAGAGAGAGAGAGCGAGAGAGAGAGAGAGAGAGAGAGAGACCGAGACCGAGAGAGCAAATGTGAAGGTTGCAGTGGAAAAAATGAAACTGAAATGTAGAAGCTAGACACAGCAGCATATAAGAGATTGCCTCCAGGCACTGCAGGTGGCATAAATGTTTGAATTTTTGAAAGGAATAGACCCATTACAGACATAATGTAATCATATGATGTTCTTCAACTCACTGCAGGAGCAGATGGGTACAGAATAACTATACAAACCTTCTTAGAGGATGTTCAACAAGGTTTTATACAAAAATGTACACAAATGAACAAATCAGAGATATGATACCAAATGACTATTGTTTAATAGCTAAACATTCTTGCTTTGTGAAGCATACCTCAAACAAATCGCCTTATTTTTACAAATGTATTATTCTAGGTCAGTTAGAGGAATAGCATTATATGAAATCTAATTTATAACATGTTGTTGTACATTCTCTATCTTCAAGTGTATTGCCTTGAGTTTTCTGTACCGATGCTTTCCTTGGTCTACCTAAATGTTTTGACTCACTTTCTCATTTTGCTTACACTTGCATCAAATTTTATATAGAGATGACTGGGAACATCGAATGTTCTGGCCACACTCTCCTACTTAAAAGAGTTTTACAAATTCGTCCTTTGTTTCAACTGACTGTTTTATTTTTTCAATTATCCAAGTCCGACAGCTTGTTAGTGTCTGCAAGCGCTCCCCTTTAAAAGCACATAGATTTTTTTTACTTCAGTGCTTGGACCAGCGTTGTTTTAGCATTTTTAAATTAAATAGTGATTCCATATTAATTAATTTTCTTATCTTGGTCAGGATCGCAGGAGAGATGTGGCCCAACTGGCAGCATAGGGTGCAAAGCAGGAACAACCCTAGACAGGGCCAATACATCATAGGTCACATATGCTCACACACACTAAGAAACAGCAGTTAACCTAACATACGTCTTTGGAATGTGGTGGGAATCCGGTATACCTGAGAAAAGACCACACAGGCAAAACCCAGGATTAGGGTCACAGGACCATGCTGCCGTGATTCCATAGTTTAGCACCCAAGTTTGTTTGTTCCTCTACTTTCCTCTACTAAAAAATATAATTTATAATTAATCAATAATTAAAATCACTAAATTTGTTTGAGGTATGTTTCACAAAGTCACAAAGTGTTTTAATTGTTGAAGAAAATTGTTTTATGTCATATGTTTGTTTGATTATTTGCTCTGAATGTAATAAGCTGGATGAACATCCCCAAGTGTGGTGATACCAGAAACATTGTCATGGTTTGTATGTTGAAGGAAAGTCGATATACTTTCCACAGAGATACTGGTGTAATCAGCAGCATGAACACACTCACACTCATGTGGGGTAAAACTTTATTATCTGTACTAAACTTAGGCGTTAAAAGTAGGCATGTATAATTGCAGTGTCCTCCTTTGAGCATCGTTTTGATCTATTTTGTTTAGTTTTACAGACATTACTTTGTTATTCTGTTTGTTTGCCATTCATGAATCAGAACTTTCTGGATCAATCTGGGATATACAATATAACACAAATAGACTATGTAATAATTATCAGTAATTAGTAAAAATAATATCAATATCAATAACCCTGTGCATCCTAATAAACTTTGAGACATCATTACTAATAGTAACTGAATATTTTCAATGTTCTTGTCAGCATTAATGAGATCCAAAATGGAGGATTAATGTAAATTAAGGTTGGTCCCACTCATTTGTCAGTTACAGTTTGGTCTGTGATGACAGAGATCTGTCTTTTCCAGACAGTTTTACCCCAGATAAATAGTATAATGCCTAGAAAACAGGTAAACATAATGTTATCAGCATCTGTTCGCTTTACCAGCCAAGGTCTTAACAACTCTAACAAATTATAAAAATGTAATTTGACACTGGGCATTGCAGATCTAAACAAGTGGTCAGCTTAAAAATGGTTTTGCATGAGTATTTTTACTGCCATAATTCTTATTTATGTTGATGTTTTGTTAGCATATTTTTGCTATAGCATATTTCATGAACATCAATGATGTGCATAAATAGGTGTCGCGGTTTTCTCTGCCAAGCAAAGACGTGAAAGTTTGTACTCTGCTGAGCACTCCAAGCAACATTTTGGTTTTACCTACATATACCTGGAAGTGCTGAGCATCAGTCATTTGACCGCTGTGACTTACTAGTAAGTCTAGTAAGTTACTTACTTATTAGTAGCACTGCGCTTAATCTACCTAAAAATTAAAAATATATGAAAAGTTGCCTTGCCTGTTGTGGAAAATTGTATTTCTTCATGTGAACTCATTCCACCTTAGTGCAGCCAGCGATTTATGTTAATAGATGTCATGCTCATTTATTCTTTGGCTACAAAGTGTGTTTCATCGGTAATGTGTAATCTTAACTGATGAGCCATGGTGTTGTGTCATTCCTGGATTATGGAAATGCCCGGTCAACAACCATAGAAAGTGGTTGTCAAAAGGTAAGGTTTTTCCACTGCAGCCTGTAGCTCTTGATGGTAAGAAGAACCTGAAGACTCATAGCTCACATCAGTTACATCCAGAGTGTGGGAGAACCGTCACTTAGTGTGATTATTTGTTGTTGAGGAACTTCCAGAAAACTTGTGCTTAGGTCTGGGTGTGTTATGTGAAGGCTGCATACTTGAGAACAGTTGCCATGTGTAGGAGTTGAAATGCATTAACATGAGTTACATTTTAGCTCTCCACTCGCAATGCGGCAATAAACAAATTAGTCTGAATGTATGGAGGAGAGCAATTAGTTTTTGCAATACTGTTTGTTCTTTTGGTAAAACTAATTTTATTCTCAGGGATGTAGATTGTCATCATAAAGGGAACTCTTCATGAAGACTGTTATGCTATATGTGACTATTTAATATTATATGTTCTGCTATCCTCCTTAAATCCATTTTCACCATTTGTGGACTGTGCCAAATGTTGCAATGTTATTGCTTAAAAACTGTTTTTGGTGTAATTATTGGTAGTATGTTGTATAGATCAATGTGTAAGTAAGACAGAGTAGAGAGAGAGAGAGAGAGAGAGAGAGAGAGAGAGAGGGGATTATATTTGTTCTCTCGCTGATAAGTAACCAGGTTAACCTCCATCCTCCATTGCTCTGAGCCACGTTACTGCCATAGCAAGCTTTTGTCAGGTAAGCAACTTCAGCTCATAAATGATGTGCCCTTTGTGTGACCCTGTCTGGTCTGTGCATGAGAGGCTGTCTGGGGGACAGAGGGAGTGGCCAAGGAAGATGGATGAGAAAGTGTGGGTGGTGATTCTGAATAAGGGCTTGCTCCTGACATACACACTGGTGCATTAAACATTGGTGGTAGGGGCAAAAAGTCCATCCATCATTTGCTTATAAGCAACTGACAAATGTGTGGGAGGCGAGGGGTAATCCACGTGTGGGAGGGACATAGCAGAACTTTTGACTTTCACGTAGCTGAATAATGCGCAGTAAATAGGAGTAAGTTTGAGACTTTTTGCTTTCAAACGCCACTGAAATACAATCATAGCAGCAAAACACCGACCAACACACCAGCACCACATCAGTGTCATTGTAGTGCTGAGAATCATTCACCACCCAAATAGGACCTGGCCTGTGGTGGGGCTGTGGGCGTCCAGACCATTAGATAACAGAGTAAATGGGACAAACAAAGTACAAACCTAAATCAATATGGAAAATGCATATAAAAAGCCTTTCTTACGTTTAATGACTTTTAACCTGAGATATTTCATGGTTTGACTGGTCGATTTAATTTCATTTGCCATTACTTTTCACCACACTTAAAAGATGTTTTAACTCTGTGGATACCAAACAAATTAGTGTTTAAGATTTGCAACACTACAGGGTTGTGGTTGTCACATTTTTTGTTCATAACGGACAGGTCAGGACTGCAGGCAAGCCAGTCCAATACTCATACTCATCTTCTTACCTAAATTATATTCACCTTAGACACTGCCACAGCTCCATGCCATGGTAGACCCTGGTTTGGGGACTTGTTGCTGATAGTAGTTTAGATTTTTTTTTAATGTATTGGGATACTGATTCTTCCGATCAAAGAATACATTTCCAATGTGTCCATCCAATGCCTCCAAAGCCCAGAAAAGTCGACAGGACTACTGGACATGGTTAACAAGAGTTAGCATTAGTTAATTTACCTCTGTACCTTAAATTTTTTTTCGCTTTTAATCATTTCAAGAATCTTTCCACACATTGTTGGTAAATAGTCTATCTTTGCTCCCCAAAGACTTTCATTATACTGCTTACTGTACTGTACCAAATCATGATTATAATCACCTGTTAAAATCACCTGTTTGAAATCAAATCATTGTTTTGTTTTAATTCATTAATATTATTAGCTTTAAATTGCCCCATCCCAACTTTTTTGATTGGGTTACAAACCTGAAATGCAGTAATGGATGTTTATTAACAATGAAATTAAGTCGACCAGTCAAAGTAAATGTAAAAAACTGTCCCATCCTTTTCTGATTTGGGGTTGTATGTAGAGAAACAGATGGACTACAGTCTCTAATTGTAGAACTACAAAATGCATCCATATGGTAAGTATAACTTATAAAATGGACAATGAAACAAGGAGTAGGATGCACAACTAAACATGATTTAGTGTGAGAAAAGACAAGACAGACTGAGAGAAAATGGAGATTATACCCACAGTATAAGGCTGCAATCCCCTTTCATCATGTCTTCCAGTATACACCCAATATAGACCTGATTGTCAAGTCTCTCACCCACCCATCCAGAGGAAAATGTCCTCAGGTGGGCTGTAATGGCCTATTCCATGTCTGCATATTTGAACTAGCATTGCTTAATTTCAGTACTGCTCAAGTGTAACCATTCGAACAATGGCACAAATATGTTATTAATGTTCCGCAGCCCTTCCCCTGACCACCCTCTTTTTTATTCCTCTCCCTTCCTTCCTCTCTCCCACATGCTCCACATGGCTCTGGCCCTAATGATAACCAGAGAAGAAATACAGATAATGATAAAACAGGAAAGGATTCCATGCTGTGAAAATAAATTAGATTTATGGTTGCAATTATAGTGTAAGGTCCCTATAATCAGGATATTTGAAAATTGAAAATGTTCATGGATTATGAAATTGAACACAATGATATGTGTTGTACACCGATATATAAACATTTAAATAGCCCCAATGGTTCTTTAATTGAAATGAAGCAAAAAGTGATTTATTCGGCAGTATAGTCTCAGTCAAGACTTTATCTCAATTTGCTTCTTCTTTTTGGTTCTCACCTATTTGTTCCACTTTTAATGAAGGAAATAATATAAATATCAATTTATTCCGTTTTTATATACAGACGTCACGTAACTTTATAAATAGTCACAAGTCACACCATTGTTTTTTCCCCCCCAAGACTGCAGATTTAATCGACTGTTCTCCTGTTGCTCTGGAGAGCAACTTTCTTTCCAGTCATACAATAGGTGAATATCAGATTTACTGGTTGATGTGACGGTAAAACAAGCTGCTCTACTTTCCTGTTTTCCTAAAGTTGCTGTTGTTACTAACAACACCAGCATAAACTAAGGACCAACCATTCAGTGTCAGAGAGGAAACAACATCAGCACTGATTTTCATTTTGAATACAAGAACGATTCCTTCAGGGCCTTTTATTTACCTGTTAAACTAATTTTCATCATTTTCTATTATATTCGTACAAATGACAAGGTATTAAAAATAACCCTAACGTGCTTCCAAATATTTAAAGAAGAATAACTAACATGCTATGTAATGTGGATGTGCTATAACGTTGTAACGACACTGCAGGGACCTGGAACTGATAAGTGACCTAAATACTGCAACTAATTAGGGATCTGGTGTAATCACCATTATTGTGTACTCAACAATACAATGGTAGTGTTTTTTCAGTGGGTGTCAAAATGGGCCATTGTTTCAGAGCGACTGAGTTCATTGCCATCTGATGTTGACCGAATAGAGTGGGCTAGCGCAATCATATGCTACTTTTGGCTTGTCAAAAGCAGTAAATACCTAAAATGTGTTAATAAGATGTTTTGGTTGGTAAACAAGTATGCAGAAATTATTAGGTTCTTGTTCACTAGGTACTTTTGCTGTTTAGAATTGTCACACAATGCTGAAATCATTTGTGTAACAGGTGGTTGGAATGGATTCATTTACTGCCAACAACAAAGGACTGTTCCAAGGAAGCTTGGAATACACAAATGAGTTCTCGTACAAATCACAGCTTTGCTGGCACAAACTAACCGTTTCTCTATTGTCTCTCTTACTTAGGGCTTGGGAATGTGACGTCACATCACTAGCTGACTAACAGTCACTCTTTTCATAGCTTGAAGAATTTTAATGTACATTGTCACTGCCCACATACATAATCTTCAGAAGTACTTCAGAAGTACAGAAGCCTCTAAATATTTTAAATTATGTGGCCTTTTTTGTCAGAAATCATCTTTTCTGTTTTGAGCTTTGTTTTAAATCATTGTTTAGTTGCAGTATCCAGTATTTTCAGCTTGAGTCAGCTAGATGCCAGTCAAGGCATCTTTGTAAAGAATGGTTCAAGGCCGAGAGATGCAGTACCAGAAGGGCAAGATGAGAGCCAGAAGCAAGACTGTAGGTCAGAAAATATGTGAACGTGCAGGTAATGTAGAACTCTCAGAACTCAAGTGGTAACAATCAGACTTTGCACAGGAGTGAAATGTTGGATTTATATGCCTGGAGTGTAATGAGGGGAAATTTGACCAGTGTGGTCAGAGATTCAGAGAGTGGGAAAAGTGGTGCTTGGCATGATGTGTAAGGGAGTGAGGGAGCTTCAGTCAGGGAACAGGACAAGGACGCCACAGGCATGGCACTGAAAAGGTGAGTTACAGTAGAGTTTTGAAGACACAAAACAGCACATATGAATTATTCTTATCCTGTTCAGTTTATCTGGCAGTTTATGATGAGGCAGGAAAAATACCTTTGCACACAATGATAATGTTTAAATCCACCATCTAATGTAACCTTTTCCTTTCTCTTTATTACATATTAAAACCATTCTAGTATTCTAAATTCTAAGACCAGTGCTGGGATGGGGCTGCATGGTTCCTTTACACCTTCTCAGACTCTGTGCCTTTGGTAGGGGCTTATTTGGCCAGCTTAAACAATACCTTGTCGTAACAGACAGTGTTACACTGTGCATTTTTGGAAATGGTATCCTTCAGGCCAGGATGGCACTGTGGTTCAAGTGATTAGCATGGCCACATCACAGCTCCACATATCCCCAGTTAATCCTGACCTCTGCCACAGACTATGCCTGTGTGGGGTTCTCATGTCCATGTTAGATTAATTGGTTCCTCTAAATTGACCAATTATAAATGTGTCTGACTAATGCCAATGTACGTTTGCTACTGTACAGCTGTGTACTTGAACGGCAAAGAAGACCAAGTACTGCCTTCCTCCACAGAGTCACCTCACTCAAAACTCATCAAGCTTTTATGGGGGCACTTAAAAATAGAGGAAGCCAAGCATTTAGTAACATCACAATAAGTTCTATGAAATATTGGGAAATCATGCTGGAATAACGCAGATCTTCAGGTTTTGCACAAACTTGCACTATCCAGTAGTATTAAACTCTGAAGTTTGGCAAAAGTAACTTCTGACTTAAATAGTTTATTACAGTTAATTGGTGTATACGATTTGTAATGAAAATACACATTTCACTTTAAGTCTCAGACTATACATTTCCCACTGATTTCCCACTGATCAAGTGCCAGTTTTTTTTTCCAAAGATAAAAAACAACAACTTTCTCAGAGTGCTCTGGCGTCTTGCTTTTCATTGTTCTTCCATGCTTTTCAATCAGAAAGGAACTATCCTAAACCTATAGGCAACTCCATTCTGCATGAGTCACATGTGTGAATGAATGGCTGTCAGCTGCACATACACGTCGTACACAGTGATCCTGAGCAGCTCTGGTGAGGCAAGAGAGAAAAAGAGGGGGAGACTGAGGGCATGGAAGCTCTCCAGCTCACCCCATACATCCATCCTCAGCTCGATCTGCTCTGGCCTGCTGCGCATGCTGCATATCCATCTTCAGAACATTCACACTAGTTTGCAGTCTGACCTGCATGCTTCAGGATCATATTGCACTCAGCAGTATAACTTTATTTTATCTAGCATGCCATGTACATGGACTTTTCTTAATCACTTACATATTTTCAGCATACTTGTTTTTGGGCTTGTTTGTCTTTAAGCTTGTCTGCCCATCTGAAAGAATAGAAAAACAGTAGTACAGTCTGCATCCTATTTTAAGAAAGAGGACTTAAATAAGGTAACCTGGCTACTAGAAGTTCACTGTAACATCTGAGTTCTGAGATACATTTCTGAATGCCATGGATATTTTATGAGGGTAAATGTTAATCCACACCTTATAAATCCTGTAGCTATGGAATGTGTTGGTATGACATGGGGGGATTGGGGGATTGTTTTTCTATATATGCACAACTCAAAAGCCAAAATAATGCAGTGTGTCTTATTTATTTTGGCTATTATTTATTTGCAGACAGTCTCAATCAATTATATTTCAAATCACCGTAATTATGATTTGGTATAAAAGCAGTATCCATGAAAGGCTGAGTATAATGGGGCAATGCTGGCCAGTGGATCTCCAGGTCTTCAACAACTGTGGAAACATAAACCTGTGATCTCTGATCTCTTAGTTACATTCAATATCTTACATTTATACTAAAAACTAAAAAGAAGCCTTATGTTAACCATGTCCATAAGAGGGTATGGGTATTTTACTGACCTGCCTGCAGTCCTGACCTGTCCCCAAAACAGATTGTGTGGAGAATTTTGAAACAAAAACTGCAACAACAACAACCGCAACACTAGCTCCATACTTTGCACACTTTAGATGTGTTTGCAGGAGGAATAGGACAAAATAACACCTGAAACACTTCCTTGCTTGCTATCCTTGGTATGCTCTATCGTTCCAACTTTTTTAAAAGGCTGTTGCAGGGCTGAAATGCAGGAATAGATGATTATGAACAAATTAAATTAAGTTGAGCAGACAACACCTGGAATATTTCAGGTTCATACTGTCTACAATGAAATAAGTCAGTGTCAATAAGTCACATTTGGGGGGGTGGGGGTGGGGGGGGGTGTAATCTTTTTTGAAGACATGTCAGTGATAACAAGTGTATGTGACTGTGTATTAGCAAGTGTGATTTTGATCAACGCCTATGCTGGGTTTTCACCTGCAAAACATCCATCAGTAACCTGAGATTTTGGTCCGCCACTGCATTACATACCCCTTAAGCTGCTTATCTTACTGACGTTTCTCTCTCCAGTGAAGCTGGCAATATATACGTTTTGCTATAACATGAAATCTTTCAGTGCCTCTTGGCATTTCTTACCTCTCCTCTCTCTAGCTTACTTTTTAGCATTTGAGGATAATTACCCAGACTGGGATGCACACTGTGGGCCTTAAATTAGCCATGCAATGGGGGAAAAATGTCACAGTGGGCCAAAAACAACCCAGCTATGGCAAAGAACTCCTGCTCCCACATATGCCTCTCCCAGCCAAAGAAAACACTCTATGACCTGTCAGACAAGCCAGCTATGCAAATGCTGTCATGTTCTAAGGTGGATCCAGGCAATCAGAACAGGAATCAGAGCTTATAGGGCTTAAACTAGAGGAATAGCAATAACTTTAAGACTACTGTAGCACATTTCAATTCCTAATTGGCTCTCAGGTATACCTAGAGTTGGGTTGCGCTTGCATCCTCTTGATTGTTTGGTGTAAGGTACTCAAGATAGCCATCATCAGTCTGTCATCGTCTTGACATTCCAATAAAATCGGCCATGTTTATTATTATCATGAGTCTTGAGTCACAAAAACAGTGATGTGAACAAACAATGAGCGCTCTCTCATGGGAAATTATATATTTGTGCTGAGCCATATTTAAATGGGTTTGGGCTGTTTACTGTTTACTGTTTGCCAAAATGTAAGGGAAATTATAGTGATGATTTTTGACTTTTGTGAATCAATGCACATTGTCCACATCTGCATCGCTATACATCTAAGAATCAATTTTCCCTGCACATCTAGAATCTTGTTTTGTTCTTTGTAAAGTCCTGCTAGACCATGTGTTACTTGCGGTCTTCTGTATGAACGTATCAATGGTTTCTGCAATCAAATCTGTTTTCTGAATTTGAATTACTAATTTGGCAATGTTTCTTGTTGCCTTCTACAACTTTATAGATTTCATAAGGAAGTCTCAGTTCATCCTGACATGAAGACACTACTAGAAGTGGCACAATCCATCTCTTAGGCATTGTTTTTATGTGTGCTTTTGGGAAACTCCATAAGATAAGAATCAGGCTGGAAAGGCGTGTATTATGTCTGACTAATAATGCACGTAGATGCACAAATACAAAAACCAGCTGAACTCATCCCAATTCCTATTTATGTTTTTTTTTAATACCAAAATGATGAATGTGGGAATGTGTGCTTGATGTGGGACTGTGGTGGCCTAGTGATTAAGGTACTGGACTATGAACCAGAAGGTCCAGGGTTCAAATACCACCTTTGCCACAGTTGGGTCTCTGAGCGAGGCCCTTAACCCACAATTTCATGGACTGTAAGACTCTTAATTGTAGGTCCCTCTGGATAAGGGTGTCTGCTAAATGATATAAATGTATATGTCTTTTATGGAATTGGAGTGGGAAATAGAATGATAAGACAGTTAACGTGAAACAGAGTTGAGTGCATTGGAATGGTTCATGTGCAAGTGACTTCTGTATTCTTCTTTTTTGAATGTGTGTGGCCAGCAGTGAGATAGTGTCTTGTGAATACAGGAATGGTGTGACGTGGAGCATGTGTGAGGGGAAGACTTCTCCTTACTTCATTCATCATAGTCCCTGTCTGAAGGCTACACCCTGTGCTCTGGCCTCCTCTGTCTGCACACAGGTGATTCATCACAGCACTAAAAGACAGTTTCTCCCATCCCAGCATGGCCTTGCACTTCCACCTCTAGCCTGCTGCAGTTCCCCTGTGCCCACTGCGCTAAGAGCCCTCTCCCTCTACCGTACATCTATGGTCAAAGTAAGTGAGAGAGAGAGAGAGAGAGACTTACATACTGACAGAAATGATATTGCAATAAGACACTCAGTGGGAGAGCTGAAACGAATCCTGACATAAAGAGCGGCTACTCATTGCGCTGTCTTCTGGGCCTCACCACTGTTCCCTTGACTGCCATACTTTTCTTCACCTCTACTCCTTCCTTCCACTAACCCTGTCTCTGTCTTACAGCAGTTTTAAAAAACAAGTCAGCCTTTTTGCCTACTCTATTTCTGCCATGTCTGTATGATATGGTTTATTACCATAAAAAAATTATTTTGTCACAATTTCCTATACTTCGAATAGAATAATAAAACTCAGCAGTGAATACGCATAGTACTTAATTAATAAATAGTGATGTACTTTACTTGTACTAACAACTAACTGTACTTGCAACTTATCTGTGCTCTACGTACAAGGCCATGTGCTCCATGGATCATCAGAGATGTTCTTCTGCATACCTCAGTTGAAACAGTCACTATGTGAGTTAATGTTGCCTTTCTATTATGCTCTGAAGGCATTTTTGCCCAGAAAACTCACAAAATACTTTCTTTTTGGAACTATTCTCTATAAACCATAGAGATTGCTATGTTTGAATCTCAGGAGATGAGCAGTTTCTAAAATACTCAGACCAGCCCATCATCAAGCACTAACAGCAACTAGCAAGTTGGCTTATCCATGTCTACATGCCTAAATGTAGATTATATATATATATATATTTTTTGGGACAGGCTTTGTGTTGGATGTGGTAGGCATATGTAGGTTCCAGTAGTTTTGTGGTTGTTTTAGTTGGACTTTTCAGAGAAATGAAAATGACAAACATACAAGCACTAATGTTTTTCTAAATGGTGTGCAGTATAAAGGGGATATATGTTACATGTTACATATATATGAGGAGTAGAGAGTCAAGGTTATTATTGTTAGTGCTGGCACAAATTAAGCCCTGGCAGTATTATATTGCAGATGTACAGTTTTTCCTAATATATATTAAAATAACACAAAGCAACAGCAAAAATCTCATATATATTATAAAAAAATGCCTTAAAAGCCTAAGGGTAGTGGACATTATTTAAATAAAACCCTTAACCTTAAACCTTATTTGGACTGTAGAGCTCTGTCTAAAAGCTGCCAGCAGTTGATTTGGTGTGTCACTTTTAGAGTGTAATGAATTTAGCCAGTCATATTACATTGATAAATGGATTTAAGCAACTGCCCTATGGCTTTCATTATACATGTGATTTAGGCAAACATATGTCTTCTGTATTCTCAGTCCAGGAGTTTCTGTTGTTGTTCTCTTTATTTATTTACTCATTTATTTTTATCAAATAAGGCTGATGAATACTTGATCTCTCTCTCATTGTGCTCATGCAATACTAACTCTCTCCCTGTACACAGGGGATGGTCAGGTTTACAGCTCTGTTGACACGTCTCTACCACAAATCCCACCTCATCCCAGCCCACCGGCTAAAAATATATTTACTGTAAACTGAGAATGGAAGAAGACTCCCGTAAAGAAGACAATAAGCATCACAGCCATATCTGCTGTTTGTCATTTTCTTTATATCTACCAAAATTACACTTTGCAACAGATTACACAAAAACATATTGCTTTATAATGCATTGCTTGGTATGTCCTAGTTTTATTCCTCTAAATGGATGTGAAGTGGTAAAAAAAGCTCTTTAGTCTAATTACAATACTGCATTTGAATTAATTTGTGCAGAATATGTGTGTGCGCGTGTGCACATGCGTTTGTATTAGTGCTTCGACATGCACTCTCAGCCTTCTGCTTTATGCCAATAACATCCATTCAACATGGTAGAAAAAACCAAATTGCTTATATGAGGGGTGGAGAATGGGAAGCAAAGTGATAGAGGGAGCAGAGAGAATCATAATAAAAGAATACTACAGTGGTTTTCAAACTAATCTGTATCAAGCACTGTAGAGTATGTGCGAGTACCCTGAACAATAATTTCATCACATTTCCTTTTATTCAAAACTTGTTAAGAACAGAGGCCTCAAGCCAAGTCTAAACTACCAATACGAATTCAAAATTCACAATTATAAAAAAAAAACCAGGATACTTAGATTGAAACAAGACAAGGGAGAAGGTCTTATGAGAGAACTCTCCTAACAAAATATAGACTTTTACATGCCATCGTTTTTTATTGTCGTCAAGTGTGGATAAGAGTAATGCAAGTTTATGTAACAATTATGAAAGTCGGATGTTTGTACACGAGGAAAATCTAGATTAATAGATGCAGATTGATGTTGGTGAGTCACTCAATTGTTTATATCTGCTTTCAAAAAATGAGCTCAGTTCTGGCAAAGATATTCAGCATTTTGTATAACTTTAAATGAATATAAATTGTAACATATTTTCTGTCACAGCTGATGGTAAATTGGTAGAGGTGGAATTAACCTTGTAGTAGAAAGTAGTCCAACCTCTTAATAACCACATTATTTATTCTGTTCCTATAACTGCATGACCTGTCATGCTTTATTACTTACTATAGCTTAGCTTACGAAGATCTTTGTCTAAAGAATTTATGAGCGTTCTTCAAAAACACATGTTTTGCATGAACTTTTATTGACTGGACCAACTGCACTTTTGATTTGATTTTAAGTGAGCTTCATGTAAACTGATTGTCTGCGTACATCTTGGTCCAAGAAAGCTTCATGTCAACATTCAGAATAATCCCCAAACGCTACAGATGAAGTGGATAGAGACTAGGTTGAATAATGCTGGAATATTCCTTTTCAGCATGTCTAAGCTCAGTGTGTGGGGATGTGTGTGTGTGTGTGTGCTTGCGCCTCTGGAAGCAAAGTTGCCCGTGCTGAGCTTGTCTGGTGGTGGTTGATCTTTGTAACCACTCGCACATGTTGGCACAGGCTGGCACAGCAATGCCGCCTGCCCACCCCATCAGTGCCAGGCTAACGCTCTGGGAGGCAGAGGGCTCCACTTTCCTTAGTGTGTCTTATGACCACAGACAAATTGGCCCAGAGCAGCTTTCCCAGGAATCTGCCTCATCAAAGAGAAATATCCACACGCCTGCCTACTCTAGACTGCCGGTGCATAATCCTTCTACACAGCCGACTCAGTCTTCCAGTATACAACACAAATTGAGGAGGATTCATATCGTTACAAAGCTTTGAAGTGTTGTTTTTCCTTCCATCCCTATTATTACATAGTTATATGTTTTTCCCTTTTTACCAGCGAGTGCAGGGCTATATAATATAAGAGTAATGAGAGACTGGTCAGAACACTAACATATCAGATTATTGTAAAAAAAAAAAAAATTGCAAATGCGAGGGAGGACAGATCAAAGGTTTTGGCCATCTGTGTCTGCTGTTGCCGCTTCTGGTTGTAAACATTGATCCCAGTTTGATGAGTGATTGTTCTTTTGCACTACATCACGGTGAATGAGAGTTTCCAGTCAGTAATATATAGGTTTACTCGCTGCCCCTGTCATCAGTGCTACTCAAGTCTACCACATTTAAGATGGCTTCAGCATGTGTTGTTTCTGCATGTCCTCTGTTTACACAGCTACTAATCCACATGTACGCTTGTAACTCTGCGTGTCTTGTTTTATCTGCAGGCCCTCTTCTAACTCTGCAGTCTGCAGAAAAACAACGGCTAGACTGCCGTTTTCAACTTGTCAGCAGTTTTGCTGGAAGTTAGCTAAGGTTAGCTGTTATGAAATCCAAACAAATACAGCCAATCAGTGTTGCCCATAAAGGCCAAGCCCTCAAAACAAATATACATGCTGGCGAGTTGCTTTCTAAACTGACATGGAACATGACTGACAGAGACAGTGACAGAGACTCACAGAGACTGTTAGCCTACACTTTTTTTTAGAATATATATTTTTAACTCTAAAGTAGACATTTTGCAGATTTTATCTACCGATGGGAACTTGAATAATCCCTGAATAATCAGCATTCTTATCCCTCACTTAACCTGTGATGTCCATGAGTCTATCTATCTCCATATCTATCTGTCTTCATATCATCGACAGGTTTGCTAGTCCAGAGCAAATAAAGCTGGTATTTTTAAAGGAAGGTAAACCAGAGGAAATCAATGTAGACATGCTAAACTGCTCACAGGCAGAAATTTGTGTTGAGTGCCACCAATAGTTAGTTGGCATAGTTTGGCCATGGTTCCCTGTAGTTTTTAATCAAAATAAGTTCCAGAACCCACAGGTTCCTCAAAGGGATTTGTAACCTTGATGAAAGTTGTCCTCATTAGTGGGATGTTAATGGGGTGTATAATTTTGCACAATGTCTTGGACAGACACAGAAAGCATAATTTATTATTTTAAGCATATATTGTATTTACACTGTTACTACTGTGATTGCTAAAATGCCACTGGACTACGGACGACTGACGTTTTTCCATCAGACCCATGCACATGATCTTGTTGGCAAGGACAAAATTGGACCAGACTGGTTAAAGGATGCTTTGTATCATGACCCCAAGCATGGCTCAACTGGATCCACCTCTTGTTTCTGGCTGTGCAAACAACTCTTGCTGTCTTTCAAAGATGACAGAGCTTATTATTGTCTACTTAAACAAGCTTCTACCTTGTACGATTTTATTTTATTTTCAAAATGTTTAATTTGGTTATGTTCTATTTATATTCCTTTACACTCACAACCATCCAGTTAGAGTTGACTGGTGAGGGTCGACACTGATGTCCAAAATCCTTAATCATCAGAGGTGTGACCAGAATGGAACAAGCATTGAGTGAGGAGGTTGGTCTGAACATGTCATCTAGGCAGAAATAATCTTGTGTGTGTATGTGGGTTCAAGCAGTTGTGGGTTAAAGGCCTTGTTCAGGGACCCAAGCATACCAGTTTAGCAGAGGTGGGATTTGAACTCTGAATCTTCTGGTCCAGAATGCAGTACCTTAACCATTAGGTCACCACAGTTCTGTGTGTGTGTGTGTGTGTGTGTGTGTGTGTGTGTGTGTGTGTGTGTGGGTATGTATGTGTATGTATGTATGTATGCATGTATCTATAGATATGTATGTATCTGTGTGTGTGTGTGTGT
>JAUZST010014638.1:0-35103 GCA_034779995.1 Parotocinclus haroldoi
AGGGAGAGGGAGAGAGAGAGAGGGAGAGAGGGAGAGGGAGAGAGAGAGAGAGAGAGAGAGAGGGAGAGAGAGAGAGAGAGAGAGAGAGAGAGAGAGAGAGTGAATTCCTAATCTTTCTTTGAGGAAGACTTCTGAAACGTTTCAAAAATAATCATCACAGATTTGTGCTTGGGGTTGTAACTCATCTTTAACTTTTAATAAGGTAAAACAGATTGTGCCGGATAATGCTACTTAAAGATTAAACAGTATAAACTAATGAACAAGTTTATGAAAAATGCAGTACCAAGACAGTTTTTGTAGGTCATTAAACAAGCTTAATCTGAATCACTATTTCAACAGAAAACTGAAGCAAGTGATAGATATTAAACTATGTTAGGTTACTACCTCTAATTAAAAAATACAGAAAAGCAGTAGCTGCTGCTGTGGTTCAGAGGTAGGGCCCAACAGCTGGACACAGACAGCTTTGAATCCCATATTGCATTTGTAACATTTCTTATTTTAATAATTAATTATTTAATTATTATTTGTACTGTATTGACTTATTTGGTCAGTTAGGAAGAATGAAAAGCACTTTTGTAAGTTGGTCTGGATAATAGCATCTACTAATGCAGTAAATAAAATGTTATCTTAATGTATATATACACACACACACACACACATATACACATACACACATACACACACACACACACACTCAAATTGATGCCAATTTAGAGTAATCAGTTAACTAACACAGATGTTTGTGGCTTATCCTGCAGTAAACCCATGCATACATTGCATTACAATGCACATTCCTAACAGAAAGGGCCTAGGCCGCTCCACCCTGGGATGGAACCCAAGGGCTTCTTGCTGTGAGGCAGCGGTGCTACCCACTGAAACACCATGCCACCCGATTTGCCACGGAAAGCTCGTGTGGCACAATGACAAGGCCCTGTGATGTACTAGTAACTCATATTTCACCTGCGCATAATAAATTCTGCGCAAAAAAAATTCTATTAATTCTGAAACAATAAAAAAGTGTACAGAGTGTATAGAGTGTTTCTGTACCATGCTGCTCCAGTGACTCTGAAGCTCTGTGTAAGACTGGAATGGACACTCCTGCGGCAATGCACGGCTGATGCTGATGACCTGGCCCTTCTTCATGCTAGTTACATACACATACAGTCAAACTTTCATAAAACAATATAAGAAATAATGTCCAATGATACAGATCGCTCTTCATCACATAACAGGCTCTACAGACAGTTAAACACCAACCACAGTATAAAAAAGAGGCCTACCTTGGTAGAATGTAGCACCAGTTATTTGGTGGTCTAGTGTGGATAACTGAGTCTCTAGTACTTAGAAATTCTTCCATCACAAGAGCAGGGACTTCAAAGTCTTTCAGCTGATGACAAGTTAGAATACAACTGATCATTTTCAAAATAGGCTATAGTGGGAATTTTGTGAATTTTGTGAATTTTGAAAACGTGCAGAGAAAGCGTTTCCCAACCGCAAAGAACACAGCCGTAAAAAGATTATTCAGATAAAAGCGTAAACCCAATTAAATTTCTCTTTAAAGTTTTAGTTGCTTCGACACCACCCCTTAATCATCTATGATACTACGAACGTTTATTTTCATAACTGTGGTGGATGGAAACGCAACTTAAATTGGAGTATAATCTGCAGAAACATCATAAACATTATGTTTCTTCAGTAATAAACATAAACGGTGCCTACCATCTCTTACATGTTAGCCACATAGTGTCTGTCCAGTACTTTAAACAAACAGAATATATGTTAGCTGATTATGTACATTTATTGAGGACTTTGTGCACTACCACATACAGACTTCGGCACATACACGCTATGTATTCAAATGTAAAAATAACTACACCTTAATCAACAAATCATTACAAAGGAACACTACTAGGTTTCATTGTGTGGAAGGTGGGTTTTGAAATACAATGAGTGCACCATAACACTGGAGGGAGCCTAATACTTGATTAACTCACACTGAACATGGAGAACAATCTCTTACACTAAGTGGACAAGGTTCACCTGTTGTGTATGTAGAGAGATCATCTCATCATACTCCATACACATTAAATTCATGCATATACATTATATTCTTAAGTTACATTTCTGATATTCATTTCTTTACCATTTGTATTCTATTTTTCTTTCTACTACCAAGTGCACTGCTGTCCCTTTGCTACTGAAAGTTTTCCCATTGTGGGACTATTAAATGATTATCTTATCTTAATTACTGAGCTATGCTATTACTTCAGTACTGCTCATAATATGAAACATGGGGTTCTGCACATAAGGTAAAATGGATAATGGGTGGGAGTAAAAACCCAAAAATGACACATTTATAGGTTTCTGTTTCCATCAACTCAGTTCATCTTTTTTTTCCCTGCTGTCCTTAAGCAAAGTCATTAGGCAAAGCATAATCAAAACCTTGAAAATGCACTTGAATGCCAAATGTGAGCATCAGAAGCCAATTCAGTTTCAGAAAACTTCACAATCAGATTCCAAACTCCAGAGGAAAGCTACTTTTAGAAGAACAATGGTTGATATAGCAACAAATGTGAGGGGCAAACTCCATATTACTACCCATGTTTTGTAGGTTATATTTTGAGTCCACAAAGTTTTGTCTATACACCACATTTTTGTGAATGTACCACACATTCAAATATTACTTAACCAGCCACCTATGTATGGAAATGGCCAGGCTATTAAAACAATTGTGCAAATGCCTGCAGCAATTTGAATAATGATTTACATGACACACATTTACTACAAACATTTCCACATTTAATCTAATATCCCACTGTTGGAGGACGAACTGAAATATGTGGACCACACACCGCATTTACTATACATTTAAAGTAAAATGCCGAATACACTTCTGCATTCCACTGTTGTAAACCATTAACCTTTGCAAATCCATGAAAAAAAGAATCAATGGCCCTACAGGACCTAAAGAATCTGCCTATACATTCTTGGTGAAAGATATCTCGACTTGTTTGAAGTCTTGACCTCACAAGGGGGACCTACACAAGGCAGGTGGTTTTACTGTTATGGCTGATCAGTGTAAAATAGTAAAATTAGTGAGTACAGATTACTCCGAACTTCTGTTTCTTACCGTTGCAGGAGGAAGTCTTATGGTGCATGCCTCAACACTGACACACACCTCAGTCTCATTCACATTCAGCTCCATGACTGTCAACAAAGGTCCGCCATCAACAACACCACAAACATCAAATAGTGCAGCAGTGGTTTTGTGCGTATGAATGTGTGTTTAAGTTTCAAGTAGGCTCTAGATATTTTTAGAATGCACCACTGATGGCACTGGGATATACTGCTCACAAAAATTAGGGGATACTTCAAAATGAAATATCCCATACCGAAATTTCCCCTAATTTTTGTGAGCAATGTATATGAAATAAATGATAAAAAACAATGTGCAACTTTTATGTTTACATTCTGCAAAAATGCAGTTCACTTGGCCACATGTAGTACATAAAGAGGAGTTCTCTAATAGTTTTATAGTAAGTGTTAGTTACAGATGGGCTTGATCCAATCCAATATCCCCTGCCATGAGAAAATTCTAAACGCTGTATGTGTGCCAAGCTGATCTTTTGTAAAGGACTTTTAACTTCTAAAATGGAAGAGCATCGGCAGCACCAGCATGAAATGCTTCAGCATTGTACTGTGCTTGACCGACTCTGGAATCCTAACACAAGTGCTGCATTATCTGGAACAGTCTAAAACGCTTAGTGTGATTGAAGCTTTAAGTGGCTGGTTGTAAAAAGTAAAAGAAAAAAAGTATAAAAAGTACTAACTGAATTTTCTCACACATATTAGTCAACATTCTTGCTGTGATCTCCAGTACCTAAATGATCTCTCATTCAGAGTATTGCTTTGTATGCGTAAAACTGAGAGACCGAACTCCTACCCACCAACAGCAATGTGTTTTCTAGCATCAGACAGGAAGTCCATTCCTGGAAAACAAATACAGGGTAGTTTTTATGGCTGCCATAGCACAGTCATAGAATGACATTTTTTGAACCTTTCAAGAAAGAAACATATTTCAAGAGATTACCAAAAGTAATTTACTGTAAGCCTTGGCACTTTTCTTTTATACCAGGTGATACGTGACCAGGACTAAGACAGGATACAGATGCAAAGGAGAGGAAGTCATACAGTGGGTACGTAAAGTATTCAGACCCCTTAAAAAAATTGCAGCCATTTGCTAAAATCAAATAAGTTAATTTTATTTTTGCAAATTTATTACAAAAGAAAAACTGAAATATCACATGGTCATAAGTATTCAGACCCTTTGCTGTGACGCTCATATTTAATTCACAAGCTGTCCATTTCTTCTTATCCTTCTTGAGATGGTTCTACTCCTTTATTAGAGTCCAGCTATGTTTAATTGAACTGATTGGATTTGATTAAGAAAGGAACACACCTGTCTATATAAGACCTCTCAGTTCACAGTGCAGGTCAATGTAAATGAGAATCATGAGGTCGAAGGAACTGCCCAAGGAGCTCAAAACAGAATTGTGGCAATGCACACATCTGGCCAAGGTTACAGCACTCTGCAGCACTCAAGGTTCCTGAGAGCACAGTGGCCTACATAATCCTTAAACGGAAGAAGTTTGTGATGACCAGAACTCTTCCGAGAACTGGCCGTCCACCCAATCGTGGGAGAAGAGCCTTGGTGAGAGAAGCAAAGAATAACCCAAAGATCGCTGTGGCTGAGCTCCATAGATGCAGTAGGGAGATGGGAGAAAGTTCCACAAAGTCAGAGTGGCCCAACGGAAACCTCTACGCAGTGCAAGCCATATGAAAAAAACACATGCAAGACTCCCAGACTATGAGAAATAAGATTTTCTGGTCTGATGAGATGAAGACTGAACTTTTTGGCGTTAATTCTAAGTGGTATGACAATGACAAGACAATGACCCTAGAACACAGCTAAAATAACAAAGGAGTGGCTTTGGAACAAATCTGTGACCAGTCTTGACTGGATCAGCCAGAGACCCCACCTAAATGCAATTGATCATCTCTGGAGAGGGCTGAAAATGGCTCTGTACCAACGTTCACCATCCAAATTGACGGAACTGGAGCGGACTTGCAAGAAAGAATGGCAGAGAATCCCCAAATCAAGGTGTGAAAAACTTCACAATCCCAAAAACACTCATGGCTGTACTAGCTCAAAAGGGTGCTTTGAAAAATACAAAGGGTATTGAATATTTATGACCATTTGATATTTCAGCTTTTCTTTTTAAATAAATTTACAAACATTTCTACGTCTGTCAAGATGGGATGCTGAGTGTACATTAATGAGAAATAAAACTGACCTTTTTATTTTAGCAAATGGCTGCAATGAAACGATGAGTGATACATTAAAAGAGGTCTGAATACTTTCCGTATCCACTGTATATTTCATGGCGACATTTTTCAGTGTTAACAAGATAAAAAAAATATGTTGATACAATAATAAACAGTGAAATATAATACAGTCGAATCCGGTTAATTGAACCACCGGTTAATGAGACCAGCCGCTTATTCGGACCAAATCCTAAAGTACCAAAACAAATCCCATTATATACATGTAATTTTATTCGCTTATTTGGACACAATTTCCGCTTACTTGGACTAAAGAACGTGAGAGAAAAATAAGCCATAAGTCGCTACCTAGTGGATACAAAGCGGATCAGTAATTTATGGGAGGAAGTCGTTGACAAGAGCAAAAGCAGCGGGAGGTGAACACGCCCACCACTTTCTTGATTTTGTTCAAGTGCCGTCCGTCAAGAGAACGCGTCAGATCACTCTGGATAAGTTATTCAAATGTTGACAGGAATTTAGTAAGAACTTGTTTTTTACAGTATTATGCTTTTCACGCTGAGTACCAAAAACTTGGTTGAAAATTTATTTTCAATGAATGAAGTTCGAAAGCAACAGTAGTTCTTGTTTGTACGTTTGCTATACGTGTATATCGCACAATAAAGGTTAAATAAACATTTAATATGTTATATAGCACATCCTGACTGGAAAACAGGGTATGTTCGTTTAATCGGACCAGCCGGTTATTAGGACCAAAACGATCGCGTCCCGATGTGGTCCGATTAACCGGAATCGACTGTATCTCCTTCCACAGCGGTTTTCAAGTAGTTTTTGTGTCTACAACTTATGGTAAAACTCCGACTCTGACTGTGCTGCCTGAAGCAGAGTTATTTGGACAGAATATTAAAAGTTAGATTCAGAGTGGCTCAGCAGAGCTATGTGGACTGGCGAACAATTGTATGACTTGTTATGGTTAAGAGAGACGTATTTGCAGACCATGTAGGAAATTGCATATTATTTCTATCCATCTCCTTGAATTATTTTTATATAGTGTAGTATTTCTGAATGCGTATGCTCTCTTCCTTATTTTGCTGAAACTTTTTACAGTTTTACACTTATTACTTTTTAACTTTTTTTCTGATAAATAGCCCAACCCTAGTGAATAATCACATCAGCATTTAAATATTATTATTAAATATATATTAAATATTATTATTTAATATAAATATTATATTATTATTTTTAAAAATAAAAAAGCCATCCCATACCAAGTTTATGGCTAATGATTTATTGCTCAGGCCACTAAAAGCTTAACGTTTTCGGTTTGTCCCTTTCCTGCTCAAGACTGTACAGAAGTGAATGTACTAAATGAGATGAGGCTCATAATGGCAAAATGTATGTTTTTTAATCTCAAAACAAATACCATGGATTAAGGATATCTCTAAAGTTGTTACAGCAATGGCAGGAAGTTAACTTTGCAACAAACCCCAAGGACAACAATAGGCAGTTTCAACAAGAAATGGCCTCCAGAACAAGGACACAAAACACAGTCTTATTTTATGAAGCAACACGAACCTATGACACTGAAACACAAAATCATTAAATTAGTTTGTATACACCATAGTTTGTAAGATATGCTTTACAGAATTTTTCAATCAGAAAACATCACTGGGATTGCACCAATACTATCATCAAAGTACAGGGCTTAAATCTTGCAAGCTGTAATTCAACAAAAAAGAATGTCCAAGTTCAATGTTAAATTGATTCAACTTTAGCAGTGCAATCACTAAACTGCACTGAGACACTGAACTTTAATCTCTATTCTCTAATCTAGTGTTCTATAAAAACATCTATAAAATACAATGAGTAGTCATTTGTGTTATGCAGTATTTGTCAGGCACCAGGCCCATGCACAAACATAGTGGGGGAAGGGGCTCAGGAAAAAGGCAGTCTCCACCCCCTAGCACTCAACCAAAAAAAAAAAAATACACTATTCCCATTATTTCTACCTTTGTACATATACATTCATAATGACATGTTTAAATAATATAACATAAAAAGTTATATTATTAGTTAAGTTATAGTATAGTAATATCATTAATAAAACGTGAGCTCAACAATAAAACATTAATAAAAAGTGAGCTCCCTAAGTCTAGGATTCTGTTATAACAGACATGTAATGATAAATTCAGAATATGATGCATAGCACGTTAATGTTAATATACGTTATTAATATAACGTAAAAATCCTACTCTCCTAACACCTCTAACAAACTAACTACTTCTAACCTCATCTTTTTCTTTCTCTTCTCTACTTCTCTTTGACCTCCTTAAGGCCCTATCTAAGATGTTTTACCTTTAACTTATTATTATTTTGTACTTAACTTTTGTATCGTCTGCCAAATGCAATGTAATGTAATGTAATATTATCAGTCAGAAATGTAACAGAAAAGTTATAGAGCTTCAGCAACTTCGCTTGGTTAAAAGTTGGACTTAAAAGATAGCATAAATTTCAGATGTATGAACCTTTAATCAGCTGTGGATGGTGTTTAATGAAGGGCATTGAATTTAACACCAGCAAATAACATCTTTATGAGTGATGACGTTGATTTGTTTAACATTTTGTAGATGGGACTAAAACTGACTTCGGTGGTGTTGCTCTTTAGCCAAACTGTGACTACAATAAAGAGTCCTGGACCTTTGATTTACAGTCGTGACTTGTTTCACACCCTCCCAAATCATTTAGGTGACAAACCTTTGGCTCAGGTCATTAATAGCTTCATTAAAAAAACATATTCTATAACCTAATTATAGCTCTAATTTCAGCAATGTTTCACTTGTGCAATTCTAACTGTGCTGCTTTTTACGGAGTACGTTGTTGGTCAGAGCGGTGGCTAGAACGTCTCTCAGATTGTGAGGTTGGAAATTAACTGCCATATAATAAACAATATATATATATATATATAATTTTATTTTATTTATTAGATTTTCATTCTAATTACTTAAATATGTTCTCACTTTAATCTGTGTATTTAAACAGTTACAGTAAACTTATTTATTAGGAATCTTAGTTACATTTTTACTTACAAAACACAAAAATAAGCTTTTGATGGCTCGAGTCTTGGTCTTCCCAAGCTTTTTTTTTTTTTAACAAAGTTAGGGCTGTGAGACTGGAGAATTGTAAATAAGCAATAGGTGGTGAAGGTGGTGACCTTGAGCCCACTTCCCCAACATGAGCACTCTTTCACTTCCCACTTATCACAAATCACTTATTGAATTGTGTTTGTAGCATGTGTACAGCAGACCCTCTTCCTCTTTCTGCATCTTACCTGCAATGAGGTACAGGCCTGCTCTGTTCCAGTTAGGGGCCAGTCTTACAGTAAGGGAGTATGACAGACACATCTGCAGAACGCTAGGAGCAACTCTTTGGGGAGAACTGATCTGAATACCAGTACAACAGGATAAGACCGTCAAAGACATCAGGAAAGCTGTAAAGGACTATGTAGTAAACAATAACATATTTCACTAAGGATACAGAAACAAATACATGCCACTGTTTTCTGAGCCCCTGTATAAAGAAATACATTGAGTGGATACTCAGAAATATAACTGAATTGGTTCCAAAAGGCCATTTGAAGTCTGATTTGTCTGAAGTCGGATTCTGAATCATCAAGCAAGTAGGATTCATTCATTCCCGAACCCAAATATTTTTTTTAAATCATTTTACATCTATATTGCTATGTACAATTAAAAGCAAGAATACAGGAACGCAATGTAATACAATGCATAAAATCAATAAGGACATGAAGTAAGTGAAACACACAATAAATATTAATATGAAATATTAAAACACATTAAATAAGTAAATATAAAGTAAAACTTTACAGGCAATATATAATATAACAAACTCATGATTGCGCCCCATTTCTTCTTTTTCTTTAGTTTTATGGCAATTGGCATAATTGGTGCATTATCGCCACCTACTGGGCTCCACTATCACAATGTGAATGTCTACATATGGTGACCTAATTTTTTGTTTGAATTTGGTAACAACAAAAAAAAAAAAAATCAAACGGACCGGCATTCAAATTGCGAAGTTGCACTGGACTAATGCATATACAATATCATTTGTTACCCATATTCTGTGGTGTAAATATTACCATTAATTTGCAGGCAAACACAATCTTTCCAGGGTTTATTCAAATGGACATTATAAAGCTTCAAGAACAACCTTCCTGCGTTCAAGGATTATTCAAAAAATATTTGGCCAGCAATTTCATTTTCAAGCCAGTCTGAAGCTTTGTGAGTGCAGGTGCTCATTAATAAAATAACTAAATTCCAAACATTCAAGATATTTTAGGCACTTTTTAGCACTAAGTGTTCTTTTAAACACAAAACACATTTTAAAATGCTAACTGACCTGTAGATTGTGACTCTGTGCAAAGGCCTGAATGATCCCACGTTTGAAAAACGTTATCTAAGGGAAAGTTCACGGTAACAAGGTAAAAGGTAAGATAGTCATTCAAATGCTGTAATATTGTAACAAAGAAATAAATGTTCAAGTAGAACCAGTAACCTACTACTTCCATCAACATTCATGTCATTTTCCATGTAATCAGTATTGCATACAGTACAATCATTTGAATACCTCTGCATAATGGTATGTGGTTTGTACAACTGTGAATGAGTACTTCGCATAAGTAGTGATTCGTCAATTATTTACCAGCATTGCACAATGCCAGTTCAGGCATAGTCTAGAGTGAAATCATTAAAGTACAGCATGAATAAACTGCTCTGGCCATATTATCCGATTTAAGTCGGTCCCACAGCAGGGTTAATAGATGGCACCTCGTTAGCTGTACTTGACGCTTCCGTTTTGTGATGTTGTTTAACACTGGCTTAATTCCGACAGAGGAAACAAGCTGACAGAATGTCTGGAATGTTCACCAGTTATATGGCTTCTCACGGAGCATGCCTGTGCAGTCTGTTGAGGCACGCACACACTTGCACGCACATGCTCCCTTACACGCACTCCCATGCACTGTCACGTATAGTGATGTAGACTCAATAGGTACCAGTGCAAACAGGAAAGTTACTGCAAAAGCAATTTTCAGCAATAAAGATATGTGAATCAAATTAATACTATTGCAAGAAAGCAGAGGTATTTCCTGTACAGAAATGCTTATCTCTAAATGAAAACATTACAGAAACTTACAGCCATTATGACACTTAGCCCACCAAGGGAGCCTAACACAGGACACGCAATAATGTCTGAATGCAAACACAAGAGCTCTCTGCAAGCGAAACATATAAACATCAGTCATACAAAGCAAATCATCAGGTTTAAATGATAATCGGTAGAATTGTAGATATCTAAACACTTGAGTTCGGCAAGGACAATAATCTTTAATAGTTTCAAATTAGACCTTTGCCAGGGAAGATCAAAGGTGGTTGGTGATGAATAATTTACAACAGACCGTACCTGCAGGTTTTCACCTGTCTACTTCTTAGCTCTCCTTCATCTCTTTCGTCTGAGAAACTGTGAAAGGTCATAAAAACTCTACAGATCTTCCTCAGGTCTGGTACAGAGATGAAGAATAGAGACTGCTCTTTGTTTCCAGTCATTCTGCAAACATACAGATTCCAGTTTTATTCGCTTGTTCCCCATTCATAGCGTTTGTATTACGTCATCTGTAAGTGCTCAGTATTCAGCAATAAGCCTAAAATCCTTCTGTCAAATCAGGCAGAGATGGAGGTGAATGCCTGTGACTATTAACCTTGTTTGTTTAATTGGCTTCTTTAACGTCACTATCAGCATCAGTGGCCATCTTATCTTAGCGATACACACAAGGTTACATCCATACAGAATTTCATCTCTCTCTCTCTCTCTCTCTCTCTCTCTATATATATATATATATATATATATAAATACACACGCACACACGTACATACATACATACATTCATGCATGCACACGCATACACAAGTCAATGCCAATTTAGAGTAATCAGTTAACCTAACACGCATGTCTTTGGTCTGTGTGAGGAAGCCGGAGTAAACCCACGCAGACATGAGGAGGACATGCAGACTCCACAAAGAAAGGACCCAGGACGCTCCACTGTGAGATTGAAGCAAGGACTTTCTTGCTGTGAGGCAGCTGTGCTACCCTCCGAGCTGCCCCTATTTACCCTCTTTGCTTTGTCCACTTGAGTATAATAAACGCCTTCCAAACAACCTAATTTACTGAGGAACCTTAAATGAGGACACAGATGTGCAAGCGCACGGAATGATGGACCAAGGAGTCCAAGGTACTGGATGGATGTCAGAAAAATGTATACAAATTACTAAATCTCACCACCTAAATAGAAGAGTACCAGAGTATATACGCTGATGCACCAGCGTCAGTAAGAAACAAAACATAATGTCAGTCAAAATCAGCTGATCCTATCACAAACAGTACATAGGATTGTGCTTATGAATTCAAAAATCCAAAACATTAAATTATTAATATCACAGCCCTCCTTTGTGGGTGTTGTTGCCTCATATCTGGGTGTCTTTTTGTTTGAAAAGACCAGAATAGATATACGCTCAAAAGTGTTTGGTTACGGTCGTGTTTAAATGAAAATTCAGGTCAAATAAATTGTTTTATGTCCTCCCTTTTTATGACTGAATCGCGTTTCCCAATACATTTAGAAAAATGATTAATTCTCATCAAATAGTAGCCCGTTAAATACACGTGAGATAGATTAACTGTTAATGTAAAACATGTACTCGATTATGCTAATGTTATAATAGCGATAAATAGTGAACAATGATATTATTATAGATCTGCAACAACATTAATAAACAAAAAATAGAACTCTATATTAACAATATTGCAATAAATGCCGACTATTTAGCTGGTAAACTTGGCCAGCCCGCTTGCTTACCTTACAGAGCGTTAGCTACATAGCTACACTAACTACCGCTAAAAACGTACACGCGGTTTATTTTATTATTTATTTGTTTTAATAACGCATGTTTATGGGGTGTAAAACACAGAGTTTGTTATTCAGTTAACAGTACTATTACCTTAAACTAACATCCAGTCGTGCTTTGTTACCAAACCGCCCAAATGTGCACAGCTGTGTCCTAAACCACACCCTACATTACTACATAGTATGCTAGTGTTGTACATAAGTACTCGCCTTGTTACGATTCTGATCTACAACAACAGCTAAGAATAGTTACTGTGAAAAGATAAACAGTGGTATTTAATTTAAGACACTGCAGATAAATAGGGTAACCACTGACCAAACATGAACATATAGTTGAAACTATATAACAACAGTGTTTGGATGTTTGTGAACCAGATTTCTGCCTGTCTAAAACAATTTTTGTCTAAAGTCTAAATTTATGTCTAAAACAATTTCACACATTTGTATATATTGATCCAAAATTTCATATTCGTGAGTAGTGAAAGTGTGTGAACTGCACTTTCAGTATTACTCATGTGCAGCAATAAGTGCTGGTTAGTGCATGTCAGTTTGTTGGAATTTTCTTCCATTCCTCTGTACAGAACAGCTGCAGCTCTGGGTTGAATGATGATTACGGCTTTCCTCACATGAACTGCTCTCTTCAGGTTGTTCCACCATATTTCTATTATTATTGTACTGTATTGTAATGTATTGGTCAGGACTTTGACTTGGCCATTCCAAAACTGCTGTATGACACATTTTCTTTTACTGGCTCAGATGCGAACCTTCAGAACGTTTTACAGATTGGTTAAAGTTATTACGCTAAAAGGCAGAGTTTCTCTTCGTCCAGACATTATGGACCAAAATAAACCCAAATAAACTAAATTCACACAGAGTTACGAACATCAACAGTAGCCAATGTGAGAGAGGACTTTAGTTATTTAAAAGTTACCCTGGGTTCCTTTGTGACCCCATGGCCAATTGCACACCTGCTCATTGAGTGATCTTTTGCGAATCTTTTTGGTGAAACCAAATCCCTAAGAGATGGTTTTGTAATCTTTTCCTGCCTGTTTTTAGTAAGGTCATCAGAAATCTCTATCATTCCAGGATTCTGCAAATGTGCTGTGAAGGTCAGATTTTGATAGATCCATGTTCTTATAAATGAACATGGGCACCTACGCATGCCATCCCACTAAATGAAAACACCTCTGTTGTTGCCTTCAAATTCATTGAAAATCCTAGAGGTTGACATACATTTGCAACTCCATCCATCCATCCACCCATCCATTATCTTTCGCTTAATCTACATGGTGTCGCGGGCCAACCGGTTCCCACCAGGCAACTCTAGGCACAAGGGTAAGAACAAGGGCAAAAATAATTGGCAACCCTACATGGGGCACAAATCCATTATAAGGCACACACACCGTCACTTTAAAAACACCTCTTAACCTAACATGCTTGTCTTTGGAAGGAGACCAGAGTACCTGGAGTAAGCCCACAGGAAGGGAAACACACAACCAAGGCTAGAGGATAGATAATTAGATAATTTATTTGTTCATTCATTTTTGTATCCACTGAAATATAGACAGGGTCATGGGATAGACGATGCCTAGCCAGTGTGAGGTAGGAAGAAACTAGACAGGCCGCCAGTCCTTCGACGGGCACTTACACTTACACACCCATGCACACCCACTTTAGGAATTCCAATATTTTTTCCCATTTTTGCTTGATGTACAACTTCATTTGCCCAACAGCCCAGGGTCTCCGATGTCGTATTTTTCACTTCATAATGCGTCACACACTTTCAATAGGAGACAGGTCTGGACTGCAGGCAGGTCAGTCTAGTACCCACACTTTTTACTACAAAACCACGCTGTTGAAACACATGCAGAATGTGGCTTGTCTTGCTGGGGTTTTAGCAGAAATCCCTGAAACCTCAGGCCCAGAGAATCCGGCGGTGTCTCTGGGTGTTGTTTATATATGGCTTTTGCTTTAGTTTTAGTTTGCACTAATAGATGGAGCGATGAACTGTGTTTACTGATAAGGATTTTCTAAAGTGTTTTCACCTGTTTCCAATTAATGTTGCATTACAGCTAGTATTAGAGCACTCCTCAACTTTGCCAGTCTTTTGTTGTCTCATCCCAACTTTTTGGAACATGTTGCAGGCATCAAATTCCAAATGAGATAATATGCTCAAAAACATTCAAGTTTATCTGTTTGAACATTAAATATTAACGTGGGTTGAAAAGGATTTGCAAATCGTCGTATTCTGTTTTTATTTATGTTTTACACATCGTTACTGCAGTTGGGGCTGTACAAACACACACAAAGTCGACACAGAAAAAGTTACAGATCCATCTGGGATTGAACCCTGCACCATAGCAGTATGGTAGCACTGTTACAAACCTTATTGGTGGGGTTAAACTGAGGTTAAATTTCATGTACAGTATAATGGGAATCTTTTAGGCATAAATGGTGTGAAATTGTGTGAAAGCTATATAGATTACGGCCTTCTTATAAAACACCTCAATAATATTCACACTGATGACACGAAATGTCATGATCATTAACCAGAGCTGCAGATAACTACACCGTATTCACAAACATTTCCTACCGACTGCACGCTCTTCGAACTGAAAACGAACTTGGATCAACTTTGTGCTCCGTCACTCCTACAGTCGCTTACCTCCTTAAGATTGACTGATATGTTTATCCAATCAGAATTGGGAAAGTGGGACTTCGGATGTAATAACCAATCAGAAGCCTGTAGGCGGGAGCTATTGATGTCAGGGAAGGATACGATAGTTAAAACGGGAGGCTTAGTACAGGTTCTGAGTTCGGTGACTTGACTGCGAAATTGGTGTTTTTGTTTTTAATGCTGTGAATAAACTCTATTAAACTCAGATTAATCACTCATTAATATAACTAATGGAGAATAAGGGATCAGACGAGAAACCGGTTAAATATTATCGTTTGTCGGAAGTGTAGGAACGCAATTCTTTCAAAAGTACATGGATTATCATCAACCACAAAGTGTATGATGTCACCAAGTTTCTGGAAGAGGTTTGTTCACTATTAATACTATTAATCATGTAATAATCACCGGATTATAGAGCGTAATGTGTTACAATTGGTAAACGTGACTGTGTGTAGTTTGCGAATATGTGGCTTTATTTACTAAAGCATACTGCTGTATGGCCTTCCATAAGTATATGTGCTATGATGAATTATTAACCATAATTAAACACGTGTGCCATGGGAGAAGCAGTGAGTGAAGTGAGATGTAATGGTTGAAACTTAGAGTCGGTGTGTTTCATTTTGTAAACTTCTACTGCAAAAAGACCTGCTTTTGGCCATTGATCTCAATATTGATATCTATTTTAAAACGGGTTTAGTGTCTAACAGAACTTTAGGACTAATACTTGGAAATATGTCACTGTTGTCCCTTTAAGGATATACCCTAACCTTAATTCAAATGTAAAGTGTAACAATTATAAACTCAGTTGTTTCCCAGGGGGAGATTTTAAGCACAATTAATACTACATTACAATTTGTTATTTTATGCTTACAACAAAAGCTTAGCGAGTATTTAAAAAAGCAGACTCAGAAAGAGGGTCAATAGTTTTAATCCAATAATGAGAATATAAACTGACTGGCCACTTAATTAAGTGCGACTACTGGGTTTGACCTCCATTTGCCTTCTAACTCTACATGTCATAAATTTAACATGGTACTGGAAACTGGAAAGATTTTAGTCCATATTGTCACAGCAGTATAGAATCTGTTGATGGAGATTTGTCGGCAATGCGTCCATAATATGAATCCCTTGTTCCATCACATCCAAAAGGTGAATTGAGATCTGTTGACTGTGGAGCCCATTTGAGTACAATTAATGAATGTCATTTTCAAGAAACCAGTTTGAGTTGATTTAAGCTTTTGACTTGGCACACTATTCTGGAATTAGCCATCAGAAGATGGGTACACTGTGGTCATAAAGGGGTGGGCATGATCAGCAACATTACTCAGGTAGGCTCTGATGTTTAAACAATGCTCAACTGGTATAAAGGGGTCAAAAGTGTGCCAGGAAAATTTCATCCACACATATACATCACCATCAGCAGCCTGAACTGTTGATAGAAGGCATAGAGGACAATTTTCTGGTCAGACACATCAGTATTCCAAATCTATTTAGGAAAAAATGGACACTGTGTGTTCCAGACAAGACACCATAGAGGCTGTTATTACAACAAGTCTAAAGACAGGGTCATGTAATTGGGCTGTGACAGTGACTTGTGTGGTGTTAGCATTAATGCAGGAAAGAATGCAAGCATTTGTACATTTATGCATTTGTCAACAATTCAATGCAAAACCAGCAAACATTACAAAGGCATGGATGCAGAGAAAGAGGATATGGGTACTGGACTAACCGTTCTGCAGCCCTGACCTGTCCCCACTTGAGAATATGTTCAGAATTTTTTAAACAAAATGTTTGCTTTACCTGTACTTCATCTTAAGATGATTTTGCAGGAAAAAGGGAACAGAATAACATCTATAATACTAAATCACTGTGTATTCTCTCAAACATATTTTAAGTGTGAACAAAAGGAATAGCACCAACATGGTAAACAGTTGTGATATTGCTGCTTAGGTGGTACAGCAATCTAAGATGCAAGCCCGTCACCATGGTGCCACTGGTTCAAATTTTTTGGTTGGGTGTTATGTGCTGCAACAGGAACCCTTACTCAGTCCTGTACAACTAAGTTAGACCAGGATAAGAAAAGTGAGGTCAGTCAGTGCTTTTCATGCTTGCTTTGTCCATTGCAGGGTTGCTGGGAGCAGAAGCACATGAGCATTACAGCTTCAAATTGGGAACTAACACGAGGCAGGGTGCCAATTCATTTTAGGGCACGCATGTGTCACACATGCATGTCTTTGGAATGTGGGAGGAAACTGGAGTACCAATGAGGAAACTAACACAGACAAAGAAAATGAAAACTCACAGCAAATGAATCGGAGATGCAGTTTACCTTGTTGATTAGTGTTTATAAGTAGTATATGAAAGCAACAGGCTTGTGTTCTAACCTTGTGTGAACCATTGAAGGCTAACAGAGGACAGCTGACAAGTGATACAGCATTAGTCACTCTTACTAACTCTTATTAGACATTGTGAAGGTTAAAGCTTAAAGATATAACTTTCTGTAGTTGGCAAAAATGTAGCCTATCTGACTGAACTTTGTCTCTCCAGCACCCAGGAGGAGAAGAGGTGTTAAGGGAGCAGGCAGGTGGAGACGCCACAGAGAGCTTTGAGGATGTGGGCCACTCCACTGATGCCAGAGAAATGTCTAAGAGCTTTGTTATTGGAGAACTGCATCCAGTAAGTGACCATTGTTTCCTCTCGGTTATATATAACTTACTAAGCCATTCATGAAGATTACATAATGGTATGGTCAAATAGAAATGGGTATAAAGGTAAATTTTACAACTCCACAAGCAGTAGACATTTTTAACTTGGTAAAATTGTAAGCATGCTAGAACTTCTGGCTGAAATTATTTTTGGGGGTTTCAAGAACACACTGCATTAAAATTAAGTATTAATAGTAAAAGAGAGAGTAACAGTGGGTAAATTTGATTATGTGATTGTAATTGATATACTTTATGGTCTTGCGAAAACACATTATTTAATTCTGTACCGCTGCTGCACTGGAATTTGGCTGTTAATGTTACCCAAAAACTCGGTCAAGCTGTAAACAGATAGCCTAATGTTTGCTTTATACTGAAACCCCTGAAGCAGAGTTGTATGTAGGGTTTGGCAAATACACATAAAAACATAAAACAATCAGAATGTCAAACATTACTTTTTATCCTATCTAAACTATTGTAATTATTTTACACCTAAGTGTAAATATTGTTGAAAATTGAACCAGGACGCTAAAACTGTGAGGCCAACCCCTGCAACATCATGACCCTCCGTAGGCTAACATTATTCTTGCTGTTATAATATCTCACTCACCACTCCTCCAGAGTATACACCGTGTAAATAACTTATTAGCATGCAAGTGGCTCTGTAAGAGCTCCGGTTATACGTAGCCTTATCGTTTGTAACAGGGTGGAAAATGTTACCTTGCTCATGGTATGCTTATAGGTGGATCACTTTATTGTAGGGATGCACCGATTGCAGTTTCCTTGGCTTATTCCAGTTCCTTTTTTGGCCCATGAGTTGGTGCATATCTACTTTATTGCCTGTGTGTTGTCCATTATTGGACCAATACTTTATTTTCCTCAGTGGTCTAATGAAAGCATGTATGCTCGGAACTTAACAAAAATAATACAGACATAATTAATTAAAAAAACTTAATTCAGCCCAACATAAGAAAAGGTCAGCATGATATTGATTTTGTAAATGAAAAATTAAAAGCACATCTTACATCAGATTTTCATGGCATAATGCAAGGAGACATTTTATATTTTATCTGGTCAGTGTCATTTAAATTGTTAGTAAACATCAATTCCGACATTTCAGGCCTGCAACACATTCCAAAAATATGGGACATGGTAATTTTAGTCTAGTAAGGAGGGAAAAACAAATAAAGAAAAAATATAGTCAATTAAATAATGATATGATTTCAAATAGGCAGTGTTAACCGATGATTATGATCACGGTTTGGTACAAAAGCAGTATCCACAAAACCCTGAGTCTATGAGCCTATAAGGAGCAAAGATGGGCAGTTTTTTTAATATATGGTTGAGAAAATTATTAACATGTTCAGAAACAATGCTCCTCAAAGAAAGAATGCAAAGGATTTGCATATTTCTCCCTCTACAGTGAATAGTATCATCAAGTCATTCAAGGAATATGGAGTGCATAGATAATAGCATAAAGGCCAAGGATGCAAGCTTGTTGGCAAAGATGATTTAAACTTTTGTGATGGCAGCATTAATGCTGATAAGTACGTTGAGATATTAGAACAATGTATGATGCTTTCAGGATGTCCTATTTTCCAAGGATGTCCATGCATTTTGCAACAGGACAATGTAACACCAGATAATGTACATTACAAAGGATTTGCTGACAGCCATGTACTGTTGCACACTTTAAGATGAATGCAAGAGGAATGGGACAAAATAACACAAACACTTCCTCTGTATTTTTAGTGTTGGCAGCATTCCAAAGTGGTAATTGCCTTAATTGGTGTACTGTATATTCACAAATGAAATGGAGTTGACCAGCCAAAACAAGAAATCATGTCCATACTCTCTGCATTGAAGTGAAAGTCAATGTAAAGAACACTTTGTTTTTTAATATAATTGTCCATACGACCCCAACTTTGCCTGATTTGGGTTTGTATTTGACTACACTGCTCACAAAAATTAAAATACACTTCAAAATGAAATTTCCCATAATTAAATATCCCCTGCTTTTTTTGTGCGCAGTGCATATACTGCTGCTACCCTGACGTTTGCCATTTACTGCTATCCGATGACGAAATCAAGCTGTAAGCAGACATTGTTATACTGTATACTGAAAACCCTGAGGCAGAGTTAAACATGTAATGCAGTTTGTCCACTAAATAGAATGACAGAAATAATGCAATAATTTTTGTGATGTTGTGAATGTGCAGGCACAGTTTAAAAAGACTGTAGAGTCTGCAGAGGGCCGTTCAACCAGAACACAGTGCTTCATTTGTGTAATCGAGGAATGACTTGAAGCAGAACATATTGGTCTGCTTTTTATTTTGTATTTTTGCTAGATAAATGTTTTGGTGTTGGGTGATGCATGGCTGTAGCTTACGTAATCCTAGATGTTTTTGCATGACTTGTGGGTATTAAAGCCTGACTGCCTGGAATTCATTGTATTGCGTGTAAATTTCATACCGGAGTTGCATGCGCTGTAACAATTTAATCGTTTACAGCCTGATGTTTCAGCTGCAACATGCTGAGTGAAACTTACTACAGGGCAGTTCCAGCTTTTCGTGAGTGACAATTAATTTAATTTGCTTGCAGTGTGTTTTACTGTCTGCACAGGCTTGGTATCAGTGAGACTGTGTGCATATCTTAACATGCATTATCCCACCCTCAGGCAGGGGCTGAAGCTGTAACGCACACCTTGCAGTACCTTTACAGCGGTTAATACTGTTACCAACATGAGCAATTAAATAAATAATAGAATAAATAAAGCTTTTCAAGTGCCAATGCAACTTAATCATTTATGTTACTTTGTTTATTTACAAAAAACAGTGTCATTATATTGTTAGTAGGTACATACTACTAACTTAATGAGCATTAGTGATGTGACATTCTTAAACAGTTCTTACATAAAGGGATTGCACAGCTGTCTGGATAATCGCTGCATGAAACTACTGAGCTACAAAGAATTAGCCATATACAGGTATACACTTCACAGTGTCCCATCGCATATACATATGAGGTCTGATAGATATTATCCTTATTAAGGGTATTAACTGCATTACAGGGCAGCACTTCTGCCTCACAGCAAAAAGGTCCTGGGTTCATTCCCCACGTGGGGTGGTTTTGGTCCTTCCCATTTCTGCGTGGGTTTACTCTTGGTACTCCAGTTTCCTCCTAGAGTCCAAAGACATGCGCGATAGGTTAACTGGTGTCCCTAAAGTGCCCTACGTATGTATAATAATGCATGCAGTGTCCTGCGACTCAGATTAAAAAGTGAATGCCGAAGAGTCATAACATTGTGTCAGCAAGCAGCCAGGAGAACTAGCGTGCACAGAGATACAGTATTTTGGCTATTATGGTTAATACCAGTGTCCCATACAAATTTGCTGTATAATATTTGTTATACAGCTACGTATATTATTTTGCTCATGCAACATCAAGATCTTTTTGTTGACATTGAAGTGATTCTTACCTGCAGTAGGGCTTTATACCTTCTTACCTACAGTATAGCTTTATGTTCAATGTCTTCTGTCATAAGAACACGCTTTCAAAATGTTACATTTGTTATTCTATCACATTTACATAAATGACATGGAAACTGACACTCCCTTTCTATTTCTGTCTCTAGGACGACAGACACAAGATTGCCAAACCACCAGTATGTAACCCTCATTTTCATTTATAACAGCTTTCAGTATATTCATGTGAACAGTCTAGAAACTTGTACATTTTCGAAATCCTTAATACTTTGTTTATTTTCCTTTGTAGCAATCACTTGTAACAACAGTTCATGAACCCACACGGTAAGTTCAGAAGCTGTATTAGATTTATTGGCAAGAAAGTCAAGAGCCTTGTAGTGTGTGTGTGTGGTGTGTGTGGTGTGTGTGGTGTGTGTGGTGTGTGTGGTGTGTGTGGTGTGTGTGGTGTGTGTGGTGTGTGTGTGTGTGTGTGTGTGTGTGTGGTTTGTGTGTGGTTTGTGTGTGGTTTGTGTGTGGTTTGTGTGTGGTTTGTGTGTGGTTTGTGTGTGTGTGTGTGTGTGTGTGTGTGTGTGTGTGTGTGTGTGTGTGTGTGTGTGTGTGTGTTTTCGTGCGCGCGTGCGGTGTGCGTGTGTATGTATAGCCACCCAGACAAAGCTTCAGACCGAGCACAGTACGCCACCCCGTCAGTCTGTCTCGAACACTGAAAAGACCTCTCAGCGTCGGCCGTCCATCAGCAGCCAGGTACGATGAACATGTCCTCACTTACTTTCCCATTGAACATTGACATTTTATTTGGTTGATATTTGAACTTAAAATAATTTAATAGGTGTATTCAATAATACACACATTTTTCTTGTTAAAAAGCACACAATTTGTAATGAAAAGACTGAAGAAAAGATTGGCTATGCACATTTAAGGATCGTTCTGTGAAACAAGTGGAATGTTGACTATATTCTTATAGTCACATAGTATTTTTATGCTATTATAATGTACATAGAAAGGGTTTAAATATAAATCTGTTTTCAAATACATTTTCAGAAGAAAACTGCATGCACACAATAAATAAATGTGTCAGAGGTACTGCTTTAAACACATTCACAATAAGTATAGAAAATACATGAATGTACTGTTAATACACTATGTAGGGGAAAGCCATACCACTTAAGAAGATGGCATGTTGGACTTGATACATTTGTTTGACGGAATACAAAAAAATCCATTGATAAACAGTATAAGGAACAATACAGAACATCAGCTAAATGAACCTGAGAACACCATTTGCAGGTTGTGACAAATAATTAGTGCTACAAATAACTGCCTTTACATGTCCAGACTTTAAAGACTGTGGTGTTCTAGTGGTTAAGGTACTGGACTATGGGCTAGAAGGTCCAGTGTTCAATTCTCACCTCTCCCTGAGCAGGGCTCTTAACCCACTCCTGTGGCAATTTGCTTTGCCACTATAGCAATGACCCGAGTTTGTTTTCTATCTGGGTTGAAACATAAACATAATGCAATATGTTTAAAAGAATATTGTTATTATCATTGTCATTGTTGTTTTGCTATTGTGTCTCTTCAGTCAATAAGCTCTCAGAACACGAGTCAGACAATGCCAGCTTGTCTGGTGTCTCAGCCTCAGCAGCCACAGCAGCTACAGCCTGCTGTGCAGGTAAAACAGACACACACTTGCTCGCTTGCATTTCTGACTGTGTTGTATGTTTATATGTTGTTTCCCGACTGCACCCTGTTAAGGAAACTGAAGTAAACCTATATAAGCAAAGCAAAGTAATTGCTTTGTTGTTTCTCTAGTGTGATCGATCATGTTTTATTCTTGACTAACATGCCACTGCTGTGTGTCCATGTGCCCCATGATATGTTCGTCCTCTGTTGCAGCAACCAGTGTTGCAGTTCTCCACACAGCTGGATGCCATGCAGCACCTGAAGGAACAGCTCGAGCAGCGCACCCGGATGATCGAGGCTAACATCCAAAGGCAGCAGGAAGAGCTGCGCCAGATCCAGGAGGAGCTACAGAGGGTACAGGGGCAGGGCTTACAGGTAAGAGTGGCCTCTGCTTGCTCCCTGGCATGCTGAGCCTTTAGCATGGAACTGGAAGAGTTTGTTTTCTTAGCACATTTTGCAAGACTTCTAGGAAATCTACAAGGCCTGTTGAAGCCTGTTGGGCACTGACATGAGCAAATTGCTTTCTTCCTCTACATCATTGAGACCTAATATAACAACCCCAAACCTAAAAAAAACATGCACAGTGTTACTTATATTTACTTTGACTTTTATTTAATTGCAGACAGTATGAACCCGAGATATTTCATGTTCTGTCCGGTCGAATTCATTTCATTTGGTAATAAACATCTATTCCTGCATGTCAGTCATGCAACACATTCCAGAAAAAAAGTTTGGAGGATAAAGCATTTACCATGTTGACAAATCCTTTTTAACCTTACTTAAAATAGGTTTTGACACAGAGGGTAACTAACAATTTGGTGTTTCTGGTTTTATTTTCCCATTCTTTCTGCAAACACATCAGATGTGCAACAGTAAAGGGTTGTCATTATCGTGTTTTTTTTTTTCATTTTCATTTCAAAATTCTCCACACATCCTCTTTTGGATCATTAAGTCAGGATTGCAGACAGGCCAGTCCAGTCCAGTACCCTGTTCTTCTGCAGCCATTCCTTTGTAATGTGTGCAGCATGTGCTTTTGCATGGCTTGTTAAAAATGCATGGGCATCTCTGGAAAAGATAACTTCTTGAAGGCAGCATATGCTGCTCTGAGATATCAATGTACTTTAAACAACATTACGGGAAGACTGACACAAAGCTTTGTTTAGTGAGAGACAGAACAGAAACTTTTGCAGCAATAGAGAGAGTACCAAATACAGAGCAAGCGACTTCAATTAGGGATAAATATGGTCAAAAGAAGGCTCAAAGGGCAATTGGCAGTCTCTAAACCATTTCTCTGGAAGGTAACCAAGGCAGATATTTTGGCTTGGTTAAAATCATACAAAAATATCACAGTAGTTATCTAGAAATGTCTGGTTATCTAAGTTCTTTAAATCCAAGTTTTTGATTTATGATAGTAAACAAAGGGTTTATGTAAGTAGAAACCACAGTGTATCATGGTGTATCACCTCAGTGTAGCAGTGTATTGGTGGTGGGGAAAGTGTTTTGGCTTACACACTATTTTTCTGAGGTGTTAAACCTTTTGGTTTGATTCCTTGTGGATTTGGATTTATAACAATTTGAAGAATCACTTCAACGTATACCTAGATAAAAGGATAGTTGTCCTAACCACAGTTAAGTGTAATGGATAATCTGTGAATCACTTATTCCCCTAAGTCTCCAATCGGTGGCCTCTATTTTAAATGGCCTAATTAACAAAATTACGATAGATGAACTTTGTTGCGTTGTAGGAAGCACTGTGCAGAATGTACACATGGATTCTGATTTTGATGGATAATGTATATGTGAAGGCTTTATTGTTTCAGCTGAATTATCAGTCTCATTATTGTTATGCTGCATATAAATGTGTCCAGTGAGGTACTAAACAGGGCTGTTTATCACGTGTTTGTGTGAATAGATGTTCCTGCAGCCTGGTGGAGGAAGTCTAAACCTTGGCTCAGTACAGTTAGCAGGTTCTTCAGTACAGCCAGGGACTGCTTTGACCATGCAGGGCCTGGTGGTGCCAGCGGGCATTTTGCAAGGCAGCCTGGCATCAACACACACTGGCACGCAGCACACTGTCGCTCCACAGAACCAGCCAGCGCAGTCTCAACAACAAGGTCTGCTTAGAGAACAAAACACACAGGTGAGAGAGACACACGTTTTGTATTATTGTTTTTAATGGACCATTCTGTTTACTTGTGCATTCCAATTAATTCTGTGTACATGTTTACACTGGTTGTTTTAAAGTTGTTTAAAGTTAAAAGTGGCCTCTCCTGAGATCTCTATGATTTATATAGAATGGTCAAAGGAAAGGAACATTTTTAGTAAACAGCAGTTCCCTGGGCAAAAGTGCCTTGGAAAAATGCCTTGCCTTGCCAGAACACAAAGTGGAAAATTGTCAGACTGGGTCACAAAGTAGAAAGTCAGAAGTAACTCAAATCACCACTAATTACAAGGTTTGCAGAAGAGTATCTCTAAATGCACAGCACGTCAATCCATTAAGCATATGGGCTGCAGCTCCAATAAACAATATTTGGCATAAACAACATTTAAACATCCATCTGTCTTGCTTTGTATCAAAGATTCAGGCTGGTGGCGGTGGCGGTGGGGGTGGAATGGTTTGGGGGACATTCTCTTGGCAGCCTTTGTGGCCCATAATACTAACAAAGCATTGTCTTAACACCACAGCGTACCTGAGTATTGTTGTTAACCAAGTCCATCCCTTTATGACCACAGTGTACGATTTTCGGATGACTACGTTTTAAGAATTCCACTGTTTTGCCAACCATATTGTCTTTGATCAGAAAATATAAGCAAAAATAACATAGCTATTTTGTTTTTCTTGTACCTTCATTACTGAGCAAAAATGTATGGTATCAGGAGGCCTGTCTGTCTGGAACATGTAAATTCTAACACTGAGTAATTGCTTATGTGTTGGTTGCAATTGCTAAGGTTTTGTCACCCCCCACTGGAGCAAGTCCAAGCTGCAATATGTGTTTCCATTTTTTTCTTTTATTTTCCCTCCCTGTCATTAGTCTGTCTCTGTGTATTTGTGTGCGTACCTGTGTATTTGTTTGTGTGTCTGTCTGTGTCTGTCTGTGTCTGTCTGTGTCTGTCTGTGTCTGTCTGTGTCTGTCTGTGTCTGTGTATGTGTGCCTGTCTCTCTGTGTCTGTCTGTGTTTCTCTTCCTCAGACAGGGCGCATGATGTCTGACTTAGCCAAAAACCACCACCGGGACTCCAGGTCCCCGAAGTAGTGACTGACAGTCAGAGTGCTACTACAGATATACGTTAAACATTTTTGTCTGTTCTGAGAAGTACAGTACAGTGAACAAGGGGGCAGCACTGTGCCATGACAGTTAGTGTTCACCTCACAGTAAATCCTCCAACCCCAAGAGATCCCCGGTTCAGTCCCGACCTCGGATTCTGCCTGTGCGGAGTGTCTGAGTAGGTTTACTCCACGTTAATTAAACATGCATTAGGTAAATTTGTTGCTCTTATTGACCTAGTGTGAATGTCACTAGTTTGTGTCACTGTTTGGGCCTGGAGAGGGATGAGCTCTCCTGGAAGGCAACTCCTGCCCGAGACCAACCTAGGTTAAGAGACCAGGGAGGGTGGTTTTATCCAGTTTATTTACATTTTGTTTCTTGCATGTATACACTAACAATGTACTGAGTGTGTATTTTTGTTTATTGAAAACGAACCAACGATTGTAAAATATGAAATTTTGAAACTCTTGTGTCACAAGTCTGTATTTGAATTTCTGTGTTCAGTCCCAGAGGTCATCTCACCCATTACAGTCACCTCAGGGAGCTCTACCCGCATCCCTCTACAACACCATGATGATCTCACAGCCTGGTCAGGCCAATGTAGTGCAGATCGCCACCAGCTTGGCTCAGAACAGCCCAAGTGGAGCTGCCGTCGCGACCTTTTCCCAAGACCGCCAGATACGGTACAGAGCACCATATATACCATTATTATTATTATTTTGCTAAAGAACATTATGAAGCTACATGACAACTGTATCACATCACGTGATTGGACTTCTTATCAGAATAGCATATTGCAACTGATAGTAGAATAATAGAGTCCTGTGCAAAAGTCTTAGGCCACCATTACATTAGATATACCATTGTTGTAGCTATGTTATAATGACCATATATAATGATTTGATATGATACACTATAATGATATCTTACAACCATGGCATTTTTGCAGTATTAAAAATGATTAAAAAATATAAAAATGAAAAATTCTATGATCAGAAATAGTCTTTTTGGAAGGGTAGCAAGAATCAATTGTGGAAGGAGAACAGGCTGCAAAAACTAAGATGTGCTAAAGCTCAAAAGATCTAATGATGGCTTCAGGCTTGTGCACAGATTTTAATTAAGGAACACAGTTATTATTTATAATAAATTAAGTACACACAGCACAATACCAGCTTCTTTTGTGTGTCCAGATTTCCAGCAGCCCCTCAGCTCCTTACTAAGCTGGTGACAGGGCCAATGGCTTGTGGTGCAGTCATGGTGCCGACCACCATGTTCATGGGACAGGTGGTGACACCATTCGCCCCTCAGCAGAGTCAAAATCAGACCATCAGCATTGGGCAGCAGGCGACTACATCTTCACAGGAACAGCAGGGTCAGACACTAGCTTGCACTCAGCAGCAGGGCCAAAACCAGACACAACTGGGCCCGACGCAATTCCTCCAGGTGAGTATGCATGGCTATGACCCTGCTACAACTAACATCACATAGAAACATTATTTCTGGAAGCAGTTGTGTGACAGTGAAACATATTTTATGGTGTACAGTATGGCGTAAACAAGTAATTATTATGGTGACATTTTAGAAGAGAGCAGGGAAGTAAGAAATCTACAAATTCTCTCAAAAACAAATGTACTTAACTTTGTACTGCGTTGCAAAGACAATTCCTAAATTGTTTATTCTTACCCCCACCCAGTGGTGCATCACAAATTTCTTTCAGCCTTTCTGACTTTGTAAACCCTGCTCACTGTCATCACCTTGGAGCTTGTAAGGAGTACAGCACCTGCCACAACGTTGTTCAGCATTCAGTCCATTCATGCTGACACTGCATGTATTTGATAAAACTTCTTGTACATTTTATTTTTTCTGGCTTAATACTGCTAGGCTCTATGATGACTTGTTTGACCACTTTCTGTTTGAGCCAGTAGGACATTCGCATAGACATTTGAAAATGTAAAAAAAATATATAATAACAGCCATGTTGCAGACATGGTTATGTTAGCTCAGGGCTATATTAAGCAATTAATAACAATTATGTACTGTTAATGTCAGCAACGTGGTGACTCGGTGGGTAGCACCGCTGCCTCGCAGCAAGAGGTCCTGTGTGGAGTCTGCATGTCCTTCTTGTGTCTCAGGGTACTTTGGTTTCCTTCCATAGTCGAGAAAAATGAGTGGTAGGTTAATTGGAGTCTCTAAAGTGGCCCTTAGTGTGTGACTGTGTGCCATGTGCCCTACGATGGATTAGCACCTCGTCTAAGTTGTTCCTGTCTTTGTGCAAGATGGGCAACGTGACCCCATGTGAAATAAGCAGAAGAAAATGGATGGATAGTCTTAATGTAGTCTTCATTTATCATCCATGGAAGAGTAATGTCCACTTTTGTTCACTTAATCACTTAATCACTTAATCTATTTCATGGTTATAGACTCTGCCCCTATGACTGATTGGCAAGCAAATTCTGTGTTCCCTTAGCACATCAAGTAGTCTAGAAATGCCCCTGTTTGAGAATTGTTCAGTTTTCATTGTTTCAGTGGTATACAGTAAATATTTTACACACTGATGTGCTGTAGGCGCAACAACCAACCAAAACAATCAGGTTAACGAACAACGTCCTTTATCAACTGAAACGGAGAGGTTTTTTTTAAATATTTTGGTCGTTTGTTTATATTTTTTTTTTACGAGCTGAAAGAGACCATACTATTATATCCTATAACCAGGAATTGTTGGTGCTGAGGTTACATAATCTGTATCCTGTAATCACCCTGTGACCTCTGGGATTGTCCAGGATGGCAGGATAAGTGGGGTTAAAGCGGGATGCTTTTCTTTTTCTAAATTACTTTACCTTAATATGACTTTCACCTATCTAGGCACCTCGTCTTCTTCATGGCAACCAGTCAGCGCAACTGATCTTACAAGCAGCATTTCCTCTACAGCAGCAAAATGCCTTCACTACAACAGCACAACAGCAGCAGCAACTCCAACATCAACATCAGCTGCAACAGCAGCAACTCCAACAGCAACATCAACAACAGCTGCAACAGCAACAGCAGCTGACGTCTCATAGATCGGACAGCATGTCGGACCGCTCCAACGTCCCGCCTCAGTAACACGGCAACGGCCAGTCAGATGGTAGAGACTGAATCTCATCTCTGTTGCACGCGATGCTGAACGGAGGAGCTCATCACCAGAGCACTATGGAAGATTTAGCAGTATTGAAACTGTAACTGTTTAATCTGGTGAAGAGCAAGAGGTGCTGATTTATCTCCGCACCCCAGCTATTGTTCCTCACCAAGCTCTGGATGCTTGCACTGAAGTCTGGGAAACGTAGTCGGCAGGTGCCGTGCCAGAAGCAAGGGAGCGCCTGTTGTTTCAGCAACCCAGTCAGGAACGAGGTTTGGTGGAGGGTAAAGCAGCTCATGCTGTTCATGCTCTTCTTTTCGTCATCCTCTTTCCTTTTGTATGCTCTGGATATATGTGCTGTTCTCATCCCTCACGGTTAATTTATGCAGAAAGCTCCAGTTTTTCAAACTGGGGAAAATGAATCGAGGCTTCAGAGAAGCCCTACAAGACAATTGCACCATTAGCTCTCACTCACATGCAAGCTTTTCGCTGACTTTTTCATCTTTGAGTTTTCAATGTAAAAAAAAAAAACAACAAAAAAGTAATTATGGGTCAGAAAATATTTTTAAGATTGTCACATGGATTCCGCTTTTATTGTATAGTATACCTGTGAAATAATCTGTAAATATATGGACAAAAGGAAAGAAACTAATATTTTATATTGATGCATGAGACAAAAAAGAAGCATAGTCTGTTATTTGTAACTTTGAATATACATTTTTCTAGTATTCAAAGGAAAAACAAACACATGATGGCTGATACCTTCACAAGCTTCCTCTTTGCTGTGAGGTTTGTGTGTTTGTGAAACAGGCAGTGCTGGTCTGTCTCGTGTGTCACAGTTTGTTTGAAATGGTTACTTTCATATATTTTCATATACCTGCTAAAGAACTTACAATAGGTTTTGTTTTACACTGTTCTAAACAGTGATGCTTTTATTAATCTGTAATATGTAAAGATTTTTTATATTTGTGAATATCAACAAAAAGGTTGTGGATACAGATGGAATATATTGTAGAAAAAGTGGAGTATTTAAAGCTTTGTGCAGTTGGTTTATGTCTCATAATTCATTAACATATTAATCAGGACTGGTCAGGTAGGAAACCTTGAGATACTCAGGTATCAGATGTCAATTTAGATGCAAATTCAAAAATGGTAGTCTGTTTACATGCATATCTATAATTAAAACAGTCAGATCAGGCAATCATGTTAACACAAGGTTTTTGGAATTCATTACTCTCAGACAAAACACCAGTCCAGCACAAGGCCGTGCAGGGGTCACTGTTGCAGACCTGGGTCTGAGCCTCTTCAAGGCTCATCTTCTTCAGATGCAGCCAGTCATGCCTATCTGATGTCCTGGCTGGAAGGTGCTGTTGGAACCAGAGCATTTGTCATGGTGCCGCTTACATGTTTAGTTAACGCAAGTGCTCTTGTAAACAGCATACTACTATCTTGAAAATCGTAATAAGGCTGTTATCATGGTGGGCAATTAAAGAAATTTGCCACATGTAGTCCCCATTGCAAGAGATTTTCCTAGCTCAGCTGTACATGTGCGGAAACTCAACTGCATCCTAAATAACCCACATTTAAAACTTGGCAATAATCTGGTTTCTTTGATAACATACTGTTGAACACAGTAGTGTGGCTGTGGGATGCAGCCTCAGCCTTTGTGTGTTAGTTTTTTCCGTTATAATGCAAAGTGATAGCGACCTATTAGGAACTAATAACCTTGGACGATAATGAGGTGATGTGTGTAAACTTGCGCTCTCACTTTTTACTTTGACTTCAGATTACTTTGACTGTTTACAGAGTAAACAGCACCAAGTATTTAAGTAGTAGCACTTTCACCTTAAACTGGAAAATAAACTAACAACTTTTGTACTCGAAGCCGCATGACCTAAAAAGGAAGTCAATTTACTGTCCGTCAACATCGGATTTCTAAAGTACGTGTGAACATGGTGAAGAATCTGTTTTTGTGCAATTGTTCGATCGTCCCGTGCATGTAATCACACGCTGAACATAGATGAATGTTAATGAATTCATCGCTACAACCGGCAGCCTTAAGGAGAAGTAAAATTGGCCGAACACTGTATATGATAAATATGTGGTGCAAAGCCATAACCTTAGCTGTGTTAGTGTAACACTAATATTTAAGGTGTAATAAAGTATATGTACAGTTTTAAAGCTACAAATTAGCCTTACCAAACCAAACCTCATTCTCCCTAATAAGGCTTGTGTAGCTTTAAAAATGTAGGTTTTAAATTTAGGTTCTTGTTGAGCTTGAGAGACATTACTAATAAATACCACTACCCTAATATACTACATGGCTAAAAGTTTGTAGACTCGCCTACTAACTTTTGAATTTTCTTACTGCAGTCACACCCATTGAAAGCAGATGAACAAAGTTTACTGGGTCACACTAAACAGGCATGTTTGGCAAGACAGTTTGTTAAATCTCTGCCTTTGTAGAGCTGCTACAGTGAACTGTTCGAGTGAAATGGAAACGTTTCAAAGTGGATTAACTGCAACTGTCACTCAAACTGCTTGTTGGGAGCTTCATGGACTGGGCCTCGAACAGTAAACCATGAGCTGAAGATTGTCATTTGCTGGAGTGGTGTAGAGCACACTGCAACTCTCCTCTAACGTAGATAGAATAGAATATAATAAAGTAGAAGTGATCAATCATGTCTGACAATCTGGAAGACTATAAGAAGGCTCAGCTGTACTGACATAGTAGCAGCTGTAACTATAACGATCCTGGGCTGGTTTTAATCATTTAGTTTAGTTTGTTTCTAATGAATGGAAATGTTAAGGCTGTACAATGACATTCAAAAGTGCTGTGTGCTTCCAGGCTGCGGTTTTAGTTTGGCAAATGCTCTCAGACATAGTCTCCATGTCCATGAAGAAAGAGTGACATGAAACAACATGACTGGTCTAAGTTATGCTTTAGGCTCAACACCATCCAAAACGAACTGCAGAACACTAACTGCGAGTCGAGTCTCATTTATACAGCATTATTGCCTGACCTCACTAATGCTGTGGCTGAATGGACAGGACTCTTGTTCCGTAATCTAATTGTTGCATAGCCCAGGCTGTTATAACAGCAAATTGGAACAGGCTCTTTAAGAATCAAGAATTTTATTTTTATAGCACTTTTTACAGTAGAGCATTGTCTCAAAGCCCTAACTCAGCAAATCTAAAGTGACAGTGGAAAAGAAAAAAAACCTAAACTTTATAAGGAAAGCTTGAGAGACCGAAAAAGGACCCAACCTCTTAGGGCAGCCTAGATATAAGCTTGTTATATCTAGGAAGTAAACTGTGTAACCCAATTAAGAAATATATAGTAATTGTAAATAAATACACAGGAGCTAAACAAAAATGAAAAGAGAGCATATTTAAATAAAATACAGCATAGCAATATACAGCAAGTCCCCTAGATACAAACCAGTTCTGTAACGAGAGTGGGTTTACATGCTCAAAAATTTGTCCATCATATTTAACTTAACTATTCATTAGTGCCCATAGTTATGGCTCGCATACATCTACATATACGTCTCACAAAAGTGAGTATATTTTTGTAAATATTTTCCTTATCTTTTCATGGGATAACACTGAAAATATGACACACTAATAAAATGTTAAGTAATAAACCTTCAGCTTGTTTAACAGTGTAAATTTGCTGTGCCCTCAAAATTACTCAACACAGCCATTATTGTCTAAACTGCTATATAATAATAACTACGTAATAGAATAATTACAAAAATGTGAGGGGTGTACTCACTTTTAAGAGATAATATAATTCCTTGAAAAAGTTATGTACTGTATACAGTTTGTGTCATAATCCTACTAGACTACACTACTCAACTCCCATTACTCCTTCCATGTCGTCCCAGTTTCAGTCCATTAGGTTTCTGTTTTTGGGTGGTTTTATTTCAGTTATTTAATAAATCTCCACTCGGTAATGACTTTTAGCATTCTTCTGGCACTTTCTGCCCAAACATAGCAGTGGGTCCCACAACTATTGCTTGATAAAGCCTGCATTTGCACTCTGCCAAGTGCCAGAGATGTGAACCAGCCTGCTGTGCTGACATGGAACTTTAAATTCCACCACAATGTTTTATTCACATGTAGGCGACTTACTGTATAGACTATGATAAAGATAATACAATATAAAGCAATAATAATGTTTTTGGATAGGATGTTTGGTTATCAGTTGTTGGGTGTCCACAAACTTTCAGCCATATAGCGTAACTATTGCAGTGCTTTAAAGCCTGGAAAACCAGGAATGTATGTTTTGGGGAGGTTTTCAGATTTTTGTGTAATGGTAATCTGTAACTGGGCTTATGAGGGGAAATATCTTTATGATGGAAACCTCTTTCCTAACCTATAAACTTCCCCAAATAAAAACTATAGCACTTATTTCTGCATAGCACTTTATATTTTGGCCTGTGTGTAACTTTAGTAAATTTAGTCATAATAAGCTCTGTCACCAAAATTCTGCAAATGTAGTTCTATTTGTGCATTAGCATCTTAGTGCTTATGTTTTCCTCAATCAAAGTAGCTGTAGAGCTTTTGGACAAATCAGTTTGTGGTTTGTTATGGACTTGTCAGTTGCTATGGAGATTAAGGTCCATTGTCTCAGCAGGTGAAATTAAATGGCAGGTGCTTAATGCTTGATGTGAAAGCTAAGGCTTTGCTGACTTTCTGCTGATTGCACTTTATGCTATTATCAATGCTGACGGTAAGAAGGGTCTGAAGGTCTAAATACCTTACTTTATAATTGTTTTTAGACAATCATGCATTATAGGATCCCCAGATGTTTTAAGTTCAATATGTTTTTTTAATAAAGTTGGTAAGTTGGCACTTAGAAATGTGTTGAATGATCTTTCCTTTTTTTGCATATAGTGGATCATTCCTATGGCGTTTGTGAAGAGTACAACTTTTTTAATGGATCAAGTTTGCATGGCTTTAACATACAGAAGGCTTCTGTTCAGGGTAGTTCAATGGGAAACTGGTTGCAATAATTGCTATGTAATTCACATTAGACCTCAGAGTGCAGTAAAGAACCAGTCAGAATGTCCCACTTTCTCAGGATCTTTATTCCTCCTATCACAGTTCACATTGCAGTATCCATCCAGTAGCAGCATTACTACAAATGTTTCAGATTCTGGAGCTCTGTATACAGCTGTTGAGTAAGATAGTTAATTAGATCAATTTAAATATTTGGTTGAACTTGTCCATTTAAACCAATGGAATGTCAGCAATATGTGAAAGCAGTCCACTGTTTTTCCCCACACCATATGGGAATAATGTCCCAGAAACAAAAACCACCTGTATAAAATAGAGACTAAAGAATTAGAATATATTACCTGTTCACAGCATGGGCTAGTTTGTTAAACAATACAACGTGCTCTAGATAGAAGTTTTGTGTTAGTATCAGAGCCAGGGGGGCTGTTAAGGACTGTGGACCAGAAATCTTGCAGCTTACACCACACTGACCTGGAAAAGTGCGGCTAATACATAAATAATATCAATATTTATATATCATAGACCCTACATAGTCACTACAATTAGGCTATGCTCTAGTCCAGAGCGATTTACAGATATAGCCTACCAGTCAAAGCAATTGTGGCTTAAGGGCCTTGCTCAAAAGCGAAACAGTTGTAGCTTTGCAGATTTAGGATGTGGATCCTGAACAGTATGGTTCATAGCCCAGTCAATTCAATTGTCCTTTATGGTTTTCAGAATACTGTTTTCCCATAAAATATAAGTAAATAAGTAATGGTGTGAGTGATGGGCTTGCGGCTTGGTTTGGTTCAGTTTAAAAACCTCTTTCACCATTATTTAGATATATATTTTATTTTATATA
>JAUZST010014639.1:0-10531 GCA_034779995.1 Parotocinclus haroldoi
TAATTAAATCCCCACTTATTTTAAACATTTTACAGGTCTATTTAATGCACAGTTCAGGGGTAAAAAGACAAATAAAGGTTTGTCCTTTAAAACATACCGAATCCATCCAGACAAAGATTATAAATAAATTCCGTTTTAACAACACCGTACCTTACCTTCCCTACCCAACACACACACACACACTTTTATTTATGACCTGTGCTATTATTGCCATCTAAGTGGCCCATTAAGGTTTTTTTTTTTTTAGGTTTTTGGTAGATTTTCACACCCATTTCTTTGCGGAAGGGGGAGGGGGGTCTACCATATAAGACAGGAACCCTTTGAGTAACTTAAACTTACGTTTGTTTAAAAACCTTATGAATGATAAGGTTCTCGTCCCTTTCATATTTTTATTTTTTTTAAGCATTAAGGTACTTGTTTTTGGTTAACAAGTGTGCACATTAGATTTACGTTTCGTTATGTAAACCAATCCACGTATTTTATTTCTGTTCAAGCCCCGTAGTATTATATTTGAAAAAAATCAATGTTTTACATTAAAGGCTTTAGCGATTACTTGCGTTTTTTAGAAGGCGCCTTCAGTAACCCTTAAAGTTCTCCCGTTTTGTTTTAAAAGGAAGAAAAGTAATAAAAGGCTATCTGAAATGACCCAAATTATTCGGAAACTGCTTTGAACGCATTGAAAATCTTGCATTTTTGTTTTAAAAACGTTATTGGCTGAAATAAAGGTGTCATATTAAAGAGTGCTTGCACTTTTTTTTTAAGAAACAAAATAAACAGAAGTGCATATTGTGGGTTTTCTTTCCCCTGAGAGTTATAGTGTTATTAGGATTAGATAAGATAATCCACTAACAAGTCCTAACCCAGCGATACTGAAGCTCTTTGTACTGTCTGTAATGGATCTCGTGTGCGCGCGCGTGTGCGCGTCAAACTTACACTTGCGTGATCCACGAAGGGAAGCTCGGCGGTATGGCTCCAGAAACTCTGCTACAGTCCAGTAAGGTCCCCGTACATGTGCAGGGTTTCGGACACGGTTCTGAAGCTTCCCTGTGCCCGTTCGTGAGCTGGATTGTGGAGAGGATCAGCAGAAGCGCGGCGAATCTCCGAACTCCGGGAGAACGCGCTACTGCTCCCGACATTTTCCTTCACTTCGTCTTAAACTCCCCCCAAAACTGCTTTTCTCTCCCTTGGTCCTCAAAGAAGCCCAAATCCGAGCGAGCACAACAAATAATCAGGCTGCTAACCGTCTCCAGGAGCGAAGTTTGTCGAGTTCTGGGAAGAAACTCGCACTTTAATCCCGTAGCTCCAACTTTTCCATCCACGCGTGAAAAACTTTTGCTCGACTTTTTTTCAGTGCGCTCTAGCTCAAGCGCGTCCCCGACATTCCGCACTCCTCTCCAGCGACCTGATTGGCTGAGCAGGAAGTGTAGTTCACACGCTCATGGGAAGTGTAGTTCACGAGTCAAACTGCGAAGTTAGAAATGTGATATTTTATACGTGTTCTGCGCGTGTAAAAATAAACGAATGAATACGGTTATACGTGTTGCTGGAACAAGTCAGTTACTGTAAATATGAAATATGACGGCGTGTAACGTAGGAAAAAACTACGTATATTCGGCAGTTTCTGGTCATCACAGAAGCCTGACCAGGTCAGCAACAAAACCCTAGCCATTCTGGAACAAAACCTCGTCTGAGGTGGGATACAAACCGGTGTGGCACAAACGTTGTGTGATGCTGAAGTGCAAATGTTCCTTGGACGACTCAAACTCGTTTTGTACCTCCTCCATCACATGTAGGGTCAGCGTGAGCTTCACTGTTGATATATTTGTCTGAGTTTTTTTCTGTTTTGGATGCAGCTACGCAGGACACGAAAATTTCCTCTTATGTTTGGAGCAATCACTGCATACTTACATCAGTCAGGGCTTCTATAGTCCCTCCACATAGCATTCTAAGAACTACAACCATCGCCAGTTCCTAATTACAGTTCTACATTTACATTTATGTTATTTAGCAGACGCCCTTATCCAGAGCGACTTACAATTGATACAGTCTAACAATCTAAGCAATTGTGGATTAAGGACCTTGCTCAGGGGCCCAACTGTGGCAGCTTGGAGGTGGTGGGATAGTTCCAAGTTCATAAGTTTATAGTTCTAAGACCTATCTACATCTAGGAATTATCCAGAGCAACTGGTACAATCTTATAATCCAAGCAAATGTGGATTAAGGGCCTCACTGAAGGTGGGATTTGGACTACTGGCGCAGTAACTTAAACTCTAACCTACAACAGTCTCTTTCAGTGGGAAAGCTTCAAGTGAGTCTTAGCGATCCAGGGTGGGGTCTGGGTCTGTGTATCATGATGCGGATCAGGGGAGCCGCTATTAGAAACAGGGCAAAAGAATATTAGAAAAAAGGAATAAACAAAGAGCAGACAGTAAGTAAGTGTGGGTTTGCAGTTGTTACATTACATGATGGGGGATTTGGTCATTTGGAATTGTATTACTAATAAATAGGGTTGAGATTATTTTTGCTAAATCCTAATAACAATTTTATCCCTGTTAAAGTGACTGTAACGTAAAGTCTGGCGCTGTTTAACGATCTGTTAATGTGACGCATGAGCTACACTGATTTTACTGGATAAAGAAAGTGATGTGGTGGCCTAGTGGTTAAGGTACTGGACCATAGACCAAAAGGGTCAGGCTTCAAATCCCACCTCTGCCACAGCTGGGTCCCTGAGCAAGGCCCTTAAGCCATAACTGCTTGGATTGTAAGACTGTATGAATTGCACGCGACGCTCTGCTAAATGACATAAATGCAAATGTTAAAGCCTGTTTGCGACTACAGACCAAGTTAATTGCATGAACTACAATACTGCTCTGTCCTACTTAATGTATCACTATACAGTACAAAGCTAACTCACTGAACTAACATAGACTAAACCTGCTGTCTTTAGGACTTTAGGCAAACCTTATCTCAGGCTGCTCAGTGAGTGACAATGTTAAGGAATTCATTTAAGCACATGGTGGGCTGGAACTGAGACAGTGACCATTAACTGCCCTTCTTTTGTAATGCAGTACTTTCGGTCCAGTCGTTATCATCTGAAAGAAAACACGTTTATTTGGTCATTGTCTGTTATGAGCTACTGTGTGAATGGGTCACTCAAGTCATTTCCCTTTACAGTAAATTCCAGGCCTATTTCCCAAATTTGGGCTAAGAGATACAGATACTTTAAAGGATTTAGCAGACACCTTTATTCGGAGCCACTCACAACCGATGCAGTCTTATAACATACAACCCAACCAATCATAGGTTAAAAGCTTCGTTCACAGCCCAACAGGGGCATTCTCTGGTCCAGTGGCGGCTGCTGGTACTTCAGAGAGGGGAAGCTCATTTTTAGCTTACATCATAAAATCTGTTAATTTATTTAGATGTAAATTGTGCCCTCTGTTCGTTTTAGAGGAAATGGTCTGTGACCCTATCGTACCAAAGAGGCGTCTTTTATAGGGACTTGACCAGCGTCCCCTCAATGGCCAACAGAGCCGAGGCGTTGGACTGTCCCATAACGAACTAACGAAACGATATTAAACTCAAACACGGAAATTGTTAATATTATTGTAAACTATAATAAGGAAATACAATGAGTGCGTTTTAAGAAATGAATAATGGAAATGTAAGTAATTTAGCAAAGCAAACACCAAGAAATGGGTTGCATTTTGTCTTTCGCCTTCACTTTTAAAATCCGTGATCTTACTGAGCTCCTAATGATTAAGTGATGGTGTAAATTACAAAATAGCTGTCAATCGAAATGGGATTCAGGCTTTCGACTGATCCTCCAATCATCATGTGGAAGCTCAGCGTCCAGGCCAGTCGAGGCCCGCCCACAGCTCCACGGACCCCCACAGATGCTCAGCGTCCTGGGGAGGGTGTGACAGAATTGGGGGCATTTATCTAACAACTATTGAGTTATGAGGCAATGAAAAAAAAATCTATTCCATGCAGTCCCATTGAAGTGAAGGGATGCTCAGCTTCTACGAGCAAATGCATCGACCACAGACCATACAAGAAAACGATTTATTAAAACCTATGACTTTGATGCTACAGAAATGGATGAGAAGGTAACAAAATCGATTTGAGATAACAACCTGGTCTTTGAGATGTTCTAACGCACTTGCAGTCAATAAAATGTTAACACAACGGTACATACAGTATTTGACCATTTCATTTCTGACATTTTAGTGGAAGCTGAGCTTTCCTTGTAGCCTTAGAAGAATTTTAGAGAAGCGAAAACTGCTAGGGCAGATGTGGGACAGGGAATAAGGAGTGTTAGTAACTGGAGACTGATGGAATGCAGGTGAAAGAAAGTCTCTGTGTGCCGGACATCTCAAGCATGACAGGTGAACATGGCTGACACGATTCGGAATTCCAGATCTGTGCTCAGATTTTGGAATATGAACTATAATGTAGCTTTAATAGCCGCACAAGTTTCACTGGCATCAACTGAAAAGAGCTTAAGCACACAATAATGCTAATGGTTATTTTAGAACTTTTAAATGGATCTTCTCAGTCCAGTAAGGAGAGTTTCTTTAGATTATTGCTCCCTTTTCCAGGTAACAGTTTTGGTGGCGGGGCATCTTCAGGCAATAAAAGAAGTGTCTGGCCCAGCCCCTGTTTTATCTACTGTGCCCTGTCTTTTGTGTTCCTGTCTCTCACTGTGTGCCTCATCTTGTCTGAGTCCTATATTCACCACGTCTAGTAATAAAGTCTTATTACTACTACTTCTTATAGTTTTCCTTCCCTGTACCAAGAAGAAGACCTAGAAAATGTAACTCAAACGAACTGAGCAGTTGAGCATCAAGGGTCTTGATGAGTTGTCTAACGGTTGGGATTTGAACTTACATCCTTTCAATTAGTTGCCCGGATGGCAAAGTTAAACTGGATGAGTCATCATTAAACTGTAAAAATGGCCCTGTGTCTCTTGACGAGCCTCTTACACCGACCCCTACCAAACCTTGTGATAGACTGGCGCCCCATTAGGGGCACATGCCGTCCTGCAGCCCCTGAATTTCAGGATACCCTTGCATGGCTTTGAACAGAGTATGTGTGGGCACAAAAAAATCAGGGGAAACTGGGAACTGGATCACCCCCAATCAGGTCCAGTCGGGGTGCTGAACATTTTGAAAAGTCTTTTTCATTCTTCTTTACTTACATGTCAGAAGGGGAAAGAATGTTACTGCGAAACACTTGTCAGGCAGCCAATTGGTTAGGCAGGAGAAATCTGTGATTTATTGCAACATCTGCACGATGGAAAAGGGGCTGTTTTCAATTACGCAAGCTCCACCAGGTCTCTGAGAGAGATGAAGGAAGACTGGAGGCTGAATGCGAGTGAGAGTTATGATGAAGGTGAAAGGCAGGATTAGACAAAAGGGATTTATTTCTCAGAATAGTGGCAACTGTGGGATGCCACATGCTACAGGTGCATACCGATGAGGTCATGAGGAGACAATAAACAATAAGCAATGTTTAGTTGGTATTAAGAATGCCCAAAGTGTGCCAAAAATATCTCACACACCGTTACACCACCAGAGAGGAGGCAGGATGGATCCATGCATTCCTGTACTTTACACCACATTCTGACCCGACCATCCAAAGACCAGGCAACATTCTTCCAGTTTTCTATTGTCCAATTTTGTTGAGCCCATGTGAATTGTAGCTTCAGTTGCCTGTCCTTAGCTGACAGCAGGGCCGCCTGGTGTCGTCATCTGATGCTGTAGCCCATCTGCTTCAATGTTTGACATGTTGTGCATTCGGAAATATATCTCTTTTGCATTCCTCTGTTATAACCAGCTCTTTTTTTTAAAATTTATTGTCGCCTTTCGTTCAGCTCGAACCGGTCTGCATTCTCACTGGATATTTTCTCTTTTTTCCATTCTCTGTAAACCCTAAAGATGGCGCTGTGTGTGAAAATCCCAGTCCATCAGCGGTTTCAGGCCAGCCCGTCTACAACCAACAACCGTGTTATGTTCAAAGTCACTTAAATCACCTTTCCTCCCCATTCTGATTGGATTGAACTTCAGCAGCTCGTCTTCAAAATTTCAAAATGTATTTCTATAGCGCTTTTTACAACGGAGCATTGTCTCAAAGCAGCTTTACGATCTTATATTATCTTAAAAGGCCAATCCTAAAATTGAGCAAGCCTAGGGCGACAGTGGCGAGGGAAAACTCCCTGAATGTAGAGGGGAGAAACCTTGGGAGGACCAAGACTCAAAAAGGAACCCGTCCTCCATGGGTGGCCTAGATGTTAACTGAATAAATCTTGACCATGAACACATGCTTAAATGCACTGAGTTGTTGCCATGTGATTGGCTGATAGATATTTGTTTCAACGAGCAGTTGAACAGGTGTACCTAATGAAGTTGTTGGTGCTAGAGAGGTTGGTGTGGGTATTTCAGAAACGGATAATTTACTGGGATCTTCACACAAACTATGTAAACTCATCTCTAGAGTTTAAAAAATCATTCATAACCATTCGTTATGAGGTATACAAGGTATTTAGAAGAGCGCCACTGAATGCGCGACATGTTGAACCTTGAAGCAGATGGGTTTCAGCAGCAGAAGGCCACACCGGGTAATACTCCTGTCAGCTAAGAACAGGAAAAGAAGGTTACAATTCACACAGGCTCACCAAAAGGTTAACAAGACACTTAAGATCTGTAAGAAACCCCAGTTAATCATCTGTAAGAGTGGCCAAACTTTTACAGAACATTGCAGATATGTGCCATATTAAAGTTTTGGTCTTGCAAAGCTGCCAGTAAGACATGGAATCATCACAACGTGGAGTTTAACCGTAAGAATGTATGAAGACCACGAAAGCTGGAATGTAACTCATTCCAGAAGAATAATTGCTAAGGCGGTTTGTAGAAATTTGTCCTTGAAACGTTGTTAGAAAAGAAATCTAAAGGACCAAGCCCTACATCAGGTTGCCTCCAGCCATCTGTTCTACAGCGTTGTTCTTCCACGTCTGCACATCTGGAAAGAATGAGCGCAAATTAGGTATGAAATTCCAAGTGTCTGACTGTAAGATAAGGCTCGGTCATGCTAAATTCATTTTCTCTGCTTAGTCACAGAGGCGCAGGACAGCGCCAGGCTGCTACGCAGTCTGGAGGTCAGAGCCCGAGGGCTTCACCAGCATTGACCAGTGAAACTACAATACTGATTTCTCCCTAACATTTCAGGAGCGGCTAAACGGACTAGACAGGCGGGTTGAACTCGGTTCTTGTGACCATTCAGAACTGGACCTGACGTCCACGGAACAAATTGTGACTCCCTAAGGGCTGACCCTGGACTGCGCATCAGAGACTGGTGGTCCAAGAAACAGCTGATTTCCTGTCTAGCTTCACTGGAGCCCCAAATCAAAGCCAGGAATTCTTTGGAAAGTTTAGTCGTTCCTTTGAGGATACTTTTCTTGATGGCTGCTCATATGAGTTTGCTTCCCACCCTAGAAGGATAAAATCAGCACAGAGAAAAAGTGCTTTCGACGTGAGTACACTGCACAAAGCTAAGTTAATAAAATTAAATTGGCCTCCTTGTTTCTACACTCACTGTCCATTATATCATTTCCACTTACCACATTGAAGCACTTTGTAGCGTTTGAGATGTTTTTACACCTTCATTGAGACCACAAGTGGTAAACTCAGTTGACTGGACATGATTTGGACAGACACACACCTGTCCATATGAGGACTCGCAGCTAAAAGTGCATGTCAGTGCAAAAAACAAACCACGGGGAGAAAAGAACTGCCCGTAGAGCTCAAAGACAGGACTGTGTGGAGGCACAGATCTGGAGAAGGTTACAAAAAAACTGCTGCGCTGAAAGTTCTCAAGATCACAACGGCTTTGGCTAGATGTAGAAACATTTTATAAATGATCACAAGAAATGGCAAACGGGGTCGAATTATTATTTCTATGCATAATTAAAATTAGTCCTTTTTAATACATTTGCAAAAAATAAATCTAAAATTCTTTCACTGTTATTTTGAGCTATTGAGTGCAAAATGATGAGGAAAGTTTTGATTTTGATTCAAGCACAAGGCTGCAACTTGTTCTCAAGACTTTCCAAATGCACTGTATATATATTATATATATATATATTTTTTTTTTCTTTATTTTTTTCTTTATTTTATTTTTTTTTTAACTTTACTTTATCCTGGTAAGGGTTACAATGGCTTTGGTGCCTCATCAAAAGGCAGAGTGGGGGCTGCTGTTGTAGCACCATGGAATAATCTCTCAACAGGCTTCCCCTCCATCAGACACAGAAACCATGAGTGCTTTTGACACCTGACCTAGCTGCAAGACAATGGCAGGACGGCTGGACTCCAATCCTGGTTGGCTCTTAACGAATGTTGTCTGTGAGTCCAAAATCCTAGCGGATCGTCTGAAAAGGCGTCCAAACTTCCAACTCTGCAAAGGGGAACAAACAGGTGAAGCAACAGGAATGTGCTGCTTCCTTGTTTCCCACATTTTGAAACCTATATGTTCACCTTTGCAGAGATATGTGAGAAGTTTTTTGCTTACCCGCAGAGGTTGTGTAAGGTCCTCCACTGAACTTTAGCACAAGATTGTATCTGCATGCTATTGGCTTTTGAGCATGAGATCACTTTTTGATCATGCTTTATTTGTTCATCGGCGAGCTTTGCTCAGCAGCTGCGCTCCAGGTGTTTGGACTTTGTGTGTGGTTCCTCATCTTGCATTCCTCCCAAACTGTTCAAACTGCTGGTAAAAGCATCCAACACGTATATTCCTCTGAAGCTTTAGTGCCTAATTAAGTGAAGGACTGCTGTGAAAGTGCAGTCACACAACCCGACTTAAGGATGGAGTTTAAAGGCTTCATCAAACGCACCCTCAGTTTATGGGCTCCATACGTATAACAAAGTATATACTGGAGGGCAAGGGACCGGCTCTGATACGCATACGTGATTCTGACGCTGGAATTTTGGCTGGTTGAGGGTTTCCACACTCTTTATTTCCTCAGAACCCTACTGGGAAAAAAACAGACCAGCATGATGCTGGACTTGGTGGTTACCAGTGTTTGTTGTGGTTTTAACATGTTTTTGCTGGAGATGGTGGTGACCAGTACATGCTGGTCTTTGCTGTTTTTTTGGATGGTGGTGACCAGCACATACTGGTCTTTGCTAAGTATGCTGGTGACTAGCACATGCTGGTTGAACAACAAAACCAGCAAGATCATACTGGGCAGCCAGCTTTGCCAGCACCACACCAGCTTAAACCAGCATGAATCTGATGCTGGTCAGTGCTTGTTTTTTTCAGCAGGTGATCCAGTAAACTGACTATGCTAACTCTGTCAGTAGCTATCATGCTAACCGAGGCTTTCCCTGTCACCCAGGAAGGACAAGCTAAGAAAAGTGAAACAGCACAGCAGCAAAGCTTCTTTTATTCTTACCGTGACAAGTAAGCAACCGCTTCAAAACAGATCATGCTCAAAACTCCCGAAAAGGATCAAACTCTGAGGTAAAAATGCTGAGGTAAATAAATGACTGTGTGTTGCCGCTGCTTTCCCAGAGAGAAAGGACTTAGTGAATAAAATACAAGTTTCTAAATCACTTGTAAAATCAGCATGAGAAAGAGCTAAACACCACTCAGAGAAAATAGCTTGTTAGCTAATTGCTAGCTCAGTGTGTAGCCTTGCAGTACACGACAGCTCGAACATGAAGGAAAATAGCGGGAGCAAACGTTTTAAGTATTTTGGTCGCTTAGCACATCAAGGTGGTTGCTATGAATGAAAGTACAGATTTGCTGTACCGTCTCACACTCCTGCAGTTCCTGTTTTGTGCATTATGGCTCATAATATGATGTTCCTGAAGTAAAAATGTTACTCTAAACTCAAGGTCTAAAAAATGTGAAGCGATTAAAAAAGAAGCATTTGGTTTTATTTCATTAAACAAGACATAAGGAATCATATGAAAAGCCAAAGAAAGCTGATCGATCACGTAAATGAGATTATGGAGACTAATTATGGCAAGGGATGAATTCACGGGGGTGAAACTGGACGGAAACTGGACGAGAGTGCCCCCACATTGACTGTTCGGTAGAGCGTATGGTCACCCAAGAGTGCCAAATCACTCACACTGACAGTGATGGAGTATGGACAGGATCAGATTATCCAGCAGTTCCTGTGGGATCCTCTTCATATTTCATTTGAAATGCGGGGGCACACGCGTCCTGTTTAACACGCTCCTGTTCACCCCCATGGATATAACACTTACTACTCAATCACCAGCACTGAATTTGCATCTCATTTACATAATCGAACAACTTTTCTTTGACTTTTCAGTTGCTTTTCCTTTGATCTTGTTTAATGAATAAAATCAAACACTTCTTTTTTTAACCGCTTCATATTCATTTGGAAATGTTTGCGAGCAGTGGATATTGTGAGCAAGTTTAACATCTAGGCCGCCTATGGAGGACGGGTCCCCTGTTGAGTCTTGGTTCCTCCCAAGGTTTCTTCCTACCATTTTGGGGA
>JAUZST010014640.1:0-10529 GCA_034779995.1 Parotocinclus haroldoi
TGCTCCCACAGATGATTTATTTACACTAACCTGCTTGCTTATTGTAAAATCACTTTACCCTGTCTGGTGCAGGTCTATGATTTTCTTCCTGGTCTTCTTGGAGTGTTTGAGGCTGTGGACAGGTGTCTTTTATACAGATAACAGGGTCACACTGGTGCAGTTAATACAGGTAACGGATGGAGGACAGAAGAGCTTCTTAAAGAAGTAACAAGTCTGTGAGAGCCAGAAATCTTGCTTGTTTTGTGGGTGACCAAATACTTATTTTCCACCATAATTTACAAATAGATTTTTTTTAAAAACCTACAATGTAATTTCTTGTATTTGTATGTTCCAGTCTTGGAATTTGCGTTTGTTCCTTGTCCAACAGCTTTTTTGACAATGACTGATGGGCTTAAAAATAGACACTGGGACACTGCTAGTTATCTCTTGAGAGTGATACATTTCTAGAATCTTTCAGATGGTTTGGCAGTCTGTTTGGTGTAAAATGAGTAAAATGAGACCTATTAGAAAATGTACATAGTAAATTTAAACTAAAATAATCCTAGATTAATACGTAATTTTCAATAGCATCTGTGAACCCTTTGTGAAATCTGAAATAAAACATCACCTGAGATGTTTTATGTCTTGTATGGTCAGATTGTCACACATCTCCTAAAATTAGATAAAGATTAAACACTTAATTAAAGTAATAGTTGGTCAGTTATTTATTAAGGGAAATTATCCAATATCACATACCTGTGAGTAGCAAAACTATGTGAACCTTTGCTTACAGAGTATGATGTGACTGAAATATTTTTTAAAAGGGTTTGGTATGGTCAGACCTGTTGTCAGACCAGACATGTTTTACAGATGGTATAGGTTTCTTAAGATGGAATTTTGTGTTTCCTTTCAACAGGCATGATGCTTCTCATTTAAATCAAACGTTTTGTTTTTGTCTTTTATATCCACAGTATGTTTTCTGACTTGTTCATGTAATCTTTGGCTTCAGATTTGGCAGCAGTGTTCTTTGTGGAGAGCATTTGCTTTCTCCTTGCACACCATCCTAATGGCTTTATCCTAATTGTATATTCATGAACATTAACAGTGTGAGAGGCCTTTATTAATTAAGAAGTGACCTTGTGTTTTACTGTGACATTTTAGACAATTCTTATGGGTTTTTATGATGTTTGTCAGTTGACAACAAAGGTCAACACTGGTTAAGAATTTCCTCAATTTGTACACAATTGTACAAGTCTTGTGTAGTTTTGTAAAATTTTAAGTCAAGATTTTCATATAGGTCCTAGAAGTAGATAAGTAAAACAAAACAAAACAAAGTTATTGCTGTTTAAAAAGCTATGGTCATGTGCTCTATTTACTGATAGAAAGAAAAAGATCACGGATACAAGCAAGTGAGATGAGCTAATAAAAGGGGACAAGTAGAACCACTGCTCCTTTGCATTGAGAGGAACAAGTAAATGGGTTCAGGCATCTGATAAAGATGTCTCCAGGATGCTCCCATGTGTTACATTCATGGTAAGCTGCCAGGAATCTCCTGGCTTGCCTGGAAAGACTTGTTAGAAGTTACAAGGGACAGATATGCCTGGGTATCTTTGCTTGTCCTGTTGCCACTGCGATGCTGTAGTGGATAAGCTGAAAAGTAGATGACATGAGATAGTATCTGTCATTGCGTATTAGTTCCATTTGCATGGAGAGCAGAAAACAGAAAGTTGGGGATGCAATGGGAGAACCCTTTAAAAGAGACCCTTGCTCATTTTAGTAGAACAATATCAGCTCTGTGATCCAGACAGACATTTAAAATATATGGCATATTAAGATGCACAAATATGACTGCTGAAATACCAGACCATTAGGCAAATGAATGTTGATAATAAGTGATGTAATACAGTGGTACATACACTCTTGTCGCAACTTTTTAAAATGTTCTTTTATAAAATAAAGCTTAAAATGTTTGTTCTGTGTTCTTTAAATATATGAATGGTTTTAAATTTAAAATGTAATCAAAATATGATTTATGCTTCATTGTCTCGTTTTTTTATTTGCATTTTGGTTTGTGGGGTTTAAAACTTGATTGACTTTGAGGTGCTCAATTAAGTTGGAAATAGACAATTCCTGTATTTAATATATTCTGTATAAGTTCTATATACAGCTACACTATTGACATAGTATAGCATTCATCTGGCATTTAGTAATTTATTTTTGGCTAAGGTAGCAGATGGTTAGATTCAATCAACAATCCAAAAGTCTAACTGCTTCCTTCAGCCAGTACATGTTTTTGTGCATGGTAACCTGAGGCTGCTTGACCATGAAAATCCAGTTGATGAGCCTCCCTAAGAAATGATTCTTGTTCTAATACAAGATTCTAGTTCTGATTGTTCTCTTTGAACGTGTGTGGTCAGCCACAGACTTGCACCTGGAAGTTCTACTTCACAAAAACAAGTTAACTGAGGTATCTGCTCTAGCAAGGTGAACGTTTTGATGAGCTGACTTGTTAAGGTGGCATTAAATAGCAATACCACAACGTGCAACTGTTTGTGTGTTGTTTACATAGTGGTTGAAATAGCTGAAGTCATTATTTAATGACTTCATTATATTTATACTTCATTACTATTTAATTTAGTACAGAGGTACAGTTAATTTGTGTTTGGTTTACTGTTTGACAGACAGTCATGTGCTGCCTGTCTCACCAGGCCTCAGAATTATATGTGCAGCACAGAGGAAGTGCTGTCTGTGGTCCTGAAAGAAAATGAACTTCTCACTCTGCTATCCAGTACTGCATGTGTCTTTCTATGGTACCTGTCAAGTCTGTAATCCAAATATCTACTATATGCAGATGTACATTTAAAATGTCCTTCCCAATATGCTGAATAATAACAATAAAATAAAATAAAAAAATTAAAAAAAAAGAAATAATTATATTCCATTCATTGGCTTTGCATAATGTTATAATCCATCAATGTTCTCTTCAGTTCTTTATGGGACACTTGTTGTAACACTACACATCACAAAAAGGTAATGTCAGTATGTAATTTTCACTGCCGTTTAGTAATAAATAATATTAATATTATATACTTTTATATTTTTTGGGAAGCCTCTGAAAAAAAGAAGTAAATGTACATTGGGAGCAGTAGGAAAATCAGTAATAGTCAGATGACAGAAGTATGTAAAGTAGTACAAGAGATGTCTGTGTTACATGCTATAATAATTACCAGTCAGATCAAAAGTTGTCAATAATATTTATTTTTCTTACATTCTGGTGTGTTATGAGTAAAAAGAGAGTAAATGGGTGTGCTAGCAGGGCAGAAAGATCAGGTGACATGGAGGTCAGTGAGAACTTGACCCAATATTGACAACAGTCCAATCCTAATGTACAGACAAAGACAATTTCCAAAATCTTTATATCATAATATTTTGGTTTATTTGGTACTCTTTACTGTCTCATGCATTTATGCCACAGACAAAATGTTTAATACATGATTGCTGTAGAATAGCTAATGGTATGATTTTAAATTGAATTTCTTAAAGTAAAGAATTGAGATCTTGCCTTTCTGGAAAATAATTGCTTGTACAGGAAGCTACAACAAAGAGTGAGAGCAAACCATGAGAATGGAGAACATTTGTATGTCAAAGGAAAAGGAAAGAAAGGGAGAGAGCAGGAGAGGAGGTGCTGAAAAAGAGAAAGAGGGACTATCCCATCTCATTTGGCCTAAGGAAATTGTCAAAGCCCTCTGCCAGAAAGCTAGGATCAATTAAATGCTCCCCTGGTGCTTGGAAAGAGGTGAGTGCTGTCAAAAGACTTGTCTTTAACATCTGCAAAGTCCGTTTTAGAACTTGGAGAGGCATGGATGGCAGCAATTTCAAAAGTCAGTAAAAAGCAGACAAGAATAGTTATAACAAGACCCTCTTTATGGCTCCATGAAATTCAAATAAGGAAACATCAGACGACTGGGAGTCCAATCAGAGCAGATTAACATGTGCATGTGTGTGTGTCTGTGTGTATTGGGTATACTGGGTATTGGCTATGAACAACATGGTAACAATAATGGTTTAATTATTAATAGGATTTATGTGCTCATTTTTCAGAAATGAATGGGGAAAAGTTCAACAACAAATGAGGCAGCATGGAAATTGCGTAACCTGAGATGTTTTATGTCTTGTATGGTCAGCTTAATTTAATTTGTTAATAACAATTCCTGGATTTCAGACCTGTATCTCATTCCAAATGAATATGGTAAAAGGGGCAATTGCTAATGAATTTTAAAAAACTAAATAATTACTTCAAACATGTGAAGTTAACATAATCTAGATTTGGTACAAAAGCAGCATCCAGTTGGTCAGAAATCTAGTTTGTCAACAAAGGCATGACAAGATTATTGAAATTTTTAAAAACAATTAACAATTACATTTGCATAAAGGACTGCCATTCAGAAATAGCTAATGTAACCACATAACCAGAGGTGGCATCTAGAATGGACCATCACCAATTGTTTATAGTGGTCACACGAGTCAGTCAATGAAACAGCTTCTATTTATTATGAAAAATAAGAACTTCTTATTGTTGCCAGTGCTTTTTGTGCAACAGCATTTTACTAGTGGACTTTCATCTGCTAATTAACTAAGTTTGACTCTAAGCCTGTTCTTATTTGTTTCAGTTTAACTCAGAATGTTGATTTTCCCACCCACTCTCATCACTGAATGTTGGACTTAATTTTTTCTGCTGGTTTACAAAATTATTTTGTCTGTAGTAAACTAGTTGACATCAATTATTACAGGCTTATCAAAGAGTCAGCAGAAATCCTTGACCCACTGTCATGTATATTTTTCTCCTTATCCACTGCTATAATTCATATGATATTAACATAGAACATATAGCAATTGATAAAGAGAAAAGTACAAGGACAGTGGTAGCACAATAGTTAAGAGTCAGAGTACAAATGGCACTCAGACTAACTTGTCATCAGTGGGGTATTATATTGTGTCTTAACCTATTCAGTTCAAGTCCCTCTTGATAAGGGCAGTTGGTAAATGCTTTAGAAGTGACCAAGCAGTCATTTCCCGTGAGTTCATTTCAGATCAGTTATGATATTATTTAGAGACAAAACAAATACTGAAACGGCATGCATATTCCCATTGACAGTATATTGAGTTAATTTGAATTGCTTTATTAAAGTATATTATAAATCAGTCTCAAGGCAACAGAAGATTATATGACTTTGAGATGTACACAGTGCATTTACTGGAGAGTGCAACAGATTTGTTCACACTTTTTACAATCAATTTCCCAGACACACCTGCTAGATTGTGGTATTATTATTATTATTATTATTATTATTATTATTATTATTATTATTATTACTGTTGTTGTTGTTGTTGTTATATTATGTTATATTACTTACATTGCTACATAGATATGGCATAAAACATCAGATATAAAGTCTTAAATTACATGAACCAAGTTAAACAAAGGACAAATTGGAAGTTGTGTAATTATGCATTTATTTACACAGAACAACAATTATTGCCATGACAGAGTTACAAAGAGAAATTAACTGCTTGCTTTCAATGAATTCTGAAAAATGAATTCTGAGTTACATCTAAAAGAATCTGTCAGGATATCTGTCCATGAAATTAATCTCAAAATAAATTGGGCCATGCAGCAAGTCAACAACTTTGGCATGCAAGCATTTCCACCGAGGAATGGTTAGAAAGAAAAAAATATCTTCTCAAAAATATAACCGCAAAAATATTTTTGCATGATCTATTTAATCTGTCATAGGACTTCTATGCAAATATTAGTGTGTTTTGCCATTTTTATGCAAAAATATAAAAACTTGTGGTTCGCGAGCATCACATGTACATCTGTTTTTGCCATTGATGTAAATAACATTTTATTTATCATATATGATGTATCACAAATAACTAAAAAAAAATAATGTAGGTATCCTATATATGTCTGTTGACTTTAAAAAGGAAGCATCGAAAATTTAAATGAGGCGTTCAACTTGCTGAAAGTGATTATGTCAGAATATCTAATACAGTCATCAAAACAAAATACAAAATGAAATACAGGTACTGTAGTCTTAATACATGAGCAGAATTGATGAAGATATATGCTTTGGTGCAGAAGAAAAACAGTGATCAAATGCACCACACTGAGAATAACCCTCAAGAAGTAACTGTTTTTGCAAATGAATCAATACTCACAGGGAGAAATTTCACCTGGAAATCTGTTTTGGTTGCAGAGCAGCACATGTGGCGTACTGTAGAAACTGTGAGGGTGTTTGTCAGTAGAGTTTTGTAAGCTAATTTATGTTTGTATATGCTGTATCATGTTAACTGTACATTAGTTGCTAAAAACGGTTCTTGTTTTATAATTATATCTTATATTTATTAGCCTGCATCTTAACTTTGGCGTCTTTTCTCAAGATAAATACACTTTCTACGTTTTATATGCCTAATGCATTTATGCATTCAATATGCTCGTGCAGTAGAATCTAACCAATCTAAGTTGCATTTTATCCGTAAAGTATTGTGGTTTGGCTTTAAGTAAATGTGTGCAAATACACGCGCACGCACAAATATTTCGAATCTTTATCCATGTGCCGAGCGGCTAAATGCCTCTACAGAGTAAAATATGATCCCCAAAAAGTCATTAAGTATTTTAAGTGTGTATCTTTATGTGCTCTCTGTTTGTAAGACCTATGTAATTGTTCGTTTGCTTTTCTTTATGAGTTTTTGTTCTTCTTTTTTGTGCTGTATCAGAGCACGCTACAGAGCATGCTATCTGAGTTCAGTTCAAAAACTCTATTCATATGAAACCTGCGTGAAGTCTCTGTTGTTCTGGTGTCCGTTGCTTTATTGTTCCTCACACCTGCCTCCTTTAGGGCACACTCGGATGAGGGAAGTACGCCGAGTGCTGGTCGCGCGCCGCTGTAGAATGGCACGTGCTTTCAGTCGCGACGCTCCACTCGAGCGGCGGCGCATACTCAGTCCTTCAGCACATTAACCGCGGCACGCGCCAGGAACACGTGGGGCATCTTCCTACCTGTCGCAGCAACGAGTACCTTTCACGAGTTATCCATTGAAGTTTACCCAAAAAGCAGGGCGATTAAAGCCTGTTTAGTTGTATTTTGTATGTATACTGTAAGAGATAAAAGGTACATCCATGTGATGTACAAGAGAGCTTTGTTTAAGCATACACAAATCTATTGCGGTAGCCTATTCACATACACGATCACTGGTCCTCAAACAAATGGGCTACAGTTACTTATTTTAAAGGCTGAATGCTTTAACTGTCATTTTATCTCCACTCTGCTGATAGATCACTAAATGCAACTAAATGTCTGAATCTTTTACTCAACTGCAAGTTAATCGTAATGTGTAACTTTTATTTTGTGCTGGCTACATGTGTGAAATCAGTATTATGTTTTACACTTGAGTGCATTTATAGGGTGCAGAGGTTTCTGGTTTCTGACCACATTCCTGAGTCCTGCTGACATGCTGAATTAAAAGTAAATGTAAACAGTGATCAATATTTACAGGATGTGGTTCGAGAAAGGAAAATCGGACAATCAAATTGATACGTACTTAAGATAACATTGGATCCTATCTCATTTAATCAGAATGAAAATGAGAGATAAAGTGGTACAAGTCACAAAAATGTTTAATGCTCGTTACAGGATGAGATTGTGACAACAAACTGCAGCGCCCCCTGTTGGGTGCGGGGCTGCCTAGTCTCAGACTGGTCAGAGTGCACACTATAATAATTGTCTAATGTCCAAATGGATATCGGAACTGGAACTTGGAGGACCAGGACTAATGTTTCTTTTTGTGGTCGGTGGGATACGTGGGCACTTTTTTTTCTGCTGGAATCAGGATGAACTGTGAGGAGAAGACAAGTATAGGGAGTATAATGCTCTGGGTTATATTCTGATAGGAATGCCATGGGTCCGGGCATTCTCGTGGACGTTCATTTGACGTGCAGTAGCTATCTAATAATCGTTACGAATAAATGGCCTAAATATTTTGGTTGATCGGTGTAAAATCACACCATTATGAGGATGATTGTTCCCATTATCATAAGCAGTGGTGTGAAATAATTATAAAACACTATCTGAAAAATATTTGTGTGGCAATGATTTAGATTATTTTCCATGTTGAGACCAGAAAAACGTTTGTACAAGATAAAACATATGGCCCTTTTTATCATGGTACAAAGTCTAACGATGCTGAAAATTACGAAAAGCTTTAAGACTTTCTAGTTTAAAATAGCTCAGCATCAGACAGAGTCCTGCCATCATGACCAACACCAACATGACGCAGAATCGGATGCTGAAGTTTTCAGTCATTTTGAAAGATAAACATGTGTGCTTCTCTAACCAATTAGGCTAAATTACATTTTACCAGCGAGATTGTCTGACCTTTCCAACCTCACCAATACATTTTAACTTGTTTTTTTTATTATTATTTAAGCCCACTGAAACTACAAGAGTCGTTAGTATTGTATAGACTTTTATTATGAGACTAAATTGTACAAAATATGGACTTTTTCTATTATAAAGACAGAGTTGCACAGGCAGTGTAGTGAAAAATAGACCGCCTTTGTATAGACAATAGCTGAATGAGATTTGATCACACATTGAGTCATATTAAATGTAATTCCTGTTAAATAAGACACGGTGGTGATGAAATTAAACTTTTTCGTAAAAGCCTAAACCGTAAAATTTGAACATTTTCTTTTAGACTACACTTCTGAAAAGCCAAGATGTAGTATGCATCATACAGAATTTAAGCTATGGGTAAGTCAAAATATATATACATATTAAAATTAATTTGTACAAAAGCATCTATAAATTTCTTACATACAAAAATAGCTTAATATATTTAGAAAAAACGTAATTTTATACAAATAGAACTTCATTATAATAAATTTCACCAGTTTGGAAGCATAGAGTTTACATGTTAGAGTAGGAAGTACACACAACTAAATCCCCAATGTTTACACGTACGGTATGAATAAATTCTTCTAGTGTTGAACAGACACTCAGTGCAGAATTATCTCTTCTGTAGTGCTTTTCCTTCCACCTTAATCTTGAACGTGTTGATTAAGCACTGGGGATTTTGCTGCGCATTACAGACATTCATTGACTGGCTATAGCATAGTTTAATACAATTATAAATAGAACTGCAAATGCAGAAATGTAAAAAATAGTACACATTTTGTGAATCGTTTAGGCGAGTGCTCTTTGGGCCCAGAGCCCGGTCGCTTTTGGGGGCTGTTGCACTGTCTGCTCCACAAGTCCTTTGGCTCAGGACACTTGGGCCGATGCTTGTCGCTTTGGCCGTTTCTCGTAGGTCAGTGTCTCTTTTTGGGAACACGGGTCTATCCAACCGGCTTAGAGCGCAAACGCAGTGCTCGGAGGGCGCAACTATTTGTCGGTGGACCGGTGGGCACTATCTGTGAGTGCTGACAAGCTTCAGGATCTCCTATAAAATAAAGAACAGTTCGGTTCAGATGCAAATCCCACACGCATTAATATATAAGAACTACATCAAACTAGGTATGTATATGAATAAAATTTGAAACGAACCTGCTGTGTGTACTCAAAACCAGTTGGTGAAATCTAAGAGTTCCTGTTCCTCTGGACTCAGCGGATCGTAAGATCCTTCATCGGAGGAGTATGAAGACACAGGTGAGCCGGCCATGGAGTTCATATCGTTGGGGTAGGTGTGTGGAACGCTGGGAGAAAGCACGCCGGATTGAAAGGCTGCGCTCACTGCATCATGCTCGTCAAGCAATTGCTGCAGAGCGCGGATGTATTCGACCGCCGAGCGCAGAGTCTCCACTTTGCTCATTTTCTTGTTGGCGGCCCCGTTGGGCACGTGCTCTCTCAGCGTAGCGAACCCGTTATTCACCAGCTTGACCCGGTTACGCTCGCGCTCGTTGCGCCGAGCCACTGCGTGCGGCTGCTGTTGCGGTAGACTGTAGCCGAAACCGGCGAAGCTCAGACGCCGTTTACAACGCAGCAGCTCCGGTGAGGACGAGCGCTGCCTTTTGGCGTGCTTGGATGCAGACTTGCTGGAGCACTGTCCATCACTCGGCGAGGTGTTGGCAAAGAAACACGCTGGAGCTACGAACTGCGCCTGCTGCACACCTAGGTCCATCTTCGGAGCGATGTCAAGTTACGAGAATAATAATGAAAATTCTGTTTGAGTGGTTGGTGGTCGCGCGTCGCGCTCGTGGCGTTCACGTGTGACTCGTTCTCAGGATTCCGTACATAGACTTCGAGCTCACCAGCTCTCCAATCTGCTTCTGAGTGCAAGCGAGAGGCGGCGCGCCTTTTCAATACACCGCCAGGCCCACGCGCAAACCTTTAACCACGCCCACTCAAGCAGCAGCCCGTGCGGTTGCTGCGCGTACGCCGGGCGCGTGCCGCTTCTGTCGCTGAATAAACAACTCGCCATGAAGTGCGACTAGAGCTTTCCGGTCAGGACAAGCTACCACTAAACGGCACACGTAGGCTATAACACTA